>PVLD010000184.1:256726-352309 GCA_004027595.1 Dinomys branickii
GCACTGAAGTAAATGGCTGGGGGCCCCTCTCCTGGGCGACCAGGCCCGTGTGCACCCCAGGAGCAACACACCACCCCCAGCCATGGTAGGGAACGAATCCAGGGGCTTGCTGGGCTGTCCAGAGCTAGATTTTCATTTGGGTCTGAGAGCCAATGTTCCTGTAACTGTGAGTAAAATGGTCTCACCTTGTCGATTTTCCCCACGTTTTGCTTTTTTTCCCCTTGGACCCCAAATTAGCATAATGAGAGCTTCTTAGGGCCTGGACCGATACTTCCTGCACTTCTGAGTGTTCCCCATCCAGGGCTTGGCCTCTGCCTGGGAGTTCCCTTACTTCCTTGAATCCTTCCTTTTCCTCTTTCGGGCCTGGTGGGACTGAGCACGGGAAGGGAGCTTCCAGAAAACCTCATGGAGCTGCTGCCCTAGGACACAGCTTTCAGGCAGGACAACTTTTTTTCTTGCTGAGGGTATGCAGTCCTGTGACTGCCCTACTGGGTCACGTTTTATCATATGCAACAGGGACGCCTTCCTGCAGGCCTTGGGCCCACAGCAGCAGTGCACGGAAACAGGACACAGGTGTGTGTGTGGCTCCAGTTGGACCCGATTCCCCCAGCCCCAGACCTGCCTGCCAGCAGACACCCGCAAGCACAGGATGTCGTGAAGGAGAGAAGATAGGCCAAGGAATTTTGCGAGTCAACTGGGGACACCAAAAATTTTACACTGGATGCTTCAAGGACTCTGCCCACTGAGATGTGAGACAGAGGAACTTTGACCACAGATGTTTATTAAAATCTTCCCGCCTAATGTCCCCTGCCTTCTCTCCATCCCTGTACAAGAGGCACACCTCTTTGACCCCTACAGAAGGTCTTTTCACCCTCTGCCTGCCTGGTCCCAGGCACAGTAAATTCTGTGCCATATTACCCACACAGTGCTAGGGGGGGTGGCGGGCAGAGAGAGACTTTGAGGACGCCAGTTCACCAATACCCACCCCAGAGAGGAGCATTGTGGTCCAGAGGATGCCTTCTGAGCCCCAGCAGGCCACCGCGTGGTGACTGCACGTGTGTGACAGGAAAGGCCCCCGATGGATTGTAACCAAAGCCCCTCGCGTTGGTTTCTCTGGGATGTCATGCAGACAGCGGGTTCCTCCCAGCTCTGCCCATGGGGAAGAGGCTGGTGGCGCCGTCCCCAGGGCCCACGCACAAGGGAGGAGCTGTGGCGCCCTGCGAAGGTCAAGGGTCCTGTTGTCACCTGGGTTGCATCTTTGCTGTCTGCCCTCACCAGGCAGCCTGGGCTCTGGGCCTCTGTTGGGAGGGAGGAGCGGAACAGTGACCTCCAACCCCTGCCCAGCAGCCAGCGTGTGCTGGGATTTTTCTCAGACCGAGAAACTACTCCCGGTTTTTTATGGGAATGTAGATACCTAAAATGATAAGACCCTAAGAACAAATGCCTTTTTAAAAGCAGTTTTTAAAATACCTTTTTGTATGTCAAAGGTAACATTTATTTTTTTGAACAATAAAACTTTTGCCAAAAGCTTTTCTCCGGCTGGTTCTTTGGGAGCCAGAGCATGGCGGTGTGCAGGCCCAGGCTCTGCCGCTGTCCTGGAGACAGGGAGAGCGGGGAGTCCAGGGAGCTCCTCCCCATGTCCCCACAGCCCCCCAGACCGCAAGGTGATCACCCCGAAGATAGCAGGAGGTGGGGGGCATCCTTCAGCACCGGAAACCATTCTCAAGTCATACTTGGGTGCAGAGTAGAGGCTGGTGCGGGAGGCAGAGGCCTGCTGGCTGGCGGAAATGGCAAGCAAGACACACGCTGAGTTAGAGACCTCACAAGGAGGCAGCGGAGCTGCGTGGCGATCCAGAAGAGAGAGCCTCGAGCAGGGACCCTGAGCCCGAGCGTGTGGGAAAAGCCTGAGCTGCATCCAGGCTGCAGGCAAGGTAGGGGGCACCTGCGGGCAGCAAAGGCTGGGAGCCACAGCTGCAGTGTTCCCTGTGTTGCCCTGCAGGCTGAAGCCCTCCTGGGAATGGGGGCCAGCTCTTCTGGAAGGCGCCCAAGCTGGGGGAGAAGGCGCAGCCCCTTAGTTCTGGTGGAGGTCTTGTGGGCTCCCTACTGCCACCCTGAGGCCAGCGTCCCAGCTCTTACCCCTGAGGGGGCACTGGAGGGCCACCTGGTGCTCACCCCCTTTGCTGAGCTTAGACGTGCCTTCGGGGGAGTCCTGGCCATGGGAATGGGTCGTGTGGGCTGCGTTGCTCAGGATGTCCAGGGTTCCAGCTGTGGTGACTGCTCAGGTAGGGCCCAAGCCGGCCAATTCAGAGTAGCTCCCGGAGCCCCTTTCTTTGTATCCAGACCTGCAGGTCTGCAGCTGGGACCTGGGTAGCCATCTCGGTGCCACAGGGGCCTAAGGGTGGCCATGCATGAGCAGCAGAGCCCGAGGACATGTTTAGGGGTCTCAGAGCCCTATTCCACTCTGCCCTGGGCCCCGGCTGAGGCCCGGCACCCACAGGTGTTTGGCGCCACGCACACCTTGTGATGGGAATGCCAGCCGTGAGTGGCTGTGGCCCAGAGCACTGTCCTATGCCCTGGGAGCCCAGCAGAGCCCTGGGCCTGTCTAGCTTTGGTCAGTCCAGGATGGTAACCCCAGCTGCCTGGTCTAGAGTTCTGTGACTGGTTTTCTTATTCTTAATTTGAACCATTTTCAGATAAGCCACAGTTTTGAGGTTGAGGTTTTTTTTTTTTTTTTTTTTTTAAAGACAGGATCTCATGATATAATCCAGGCTGGCCTTGAACGCATCCTCTTGCCTCAGACCCCTGAGTTCTGGGATTATAGGTGTGAGCTACCATGCCTGACTTAAATTGCAGTTTTTGAAAATTGGGGATGGATGGCACCGTACAGGATAGGGTTGGGAAAATCATGAAAAGGGCCTCTGGTGAGGTCATCTTAGCAGTGCTGGCCTGACTAGCACCCAGGGGCCCAGCCAGTCTCCCCTAGCTCCCAAAAGGAGAGGAGAGGCTGGCTCTGCCCACACCCATCTACCTGTCACCTCTCGTCTCGGAGGGAGCGAGGGAACATCGCAAGCCCCAGAGAACAAACCCAGAGCAGGCCCTTGCTTTTTTTGATCCCTGCTGCTGAAAGTGCCCCAAGTGCCTGGGCAACCCCACGGCCACCACCACTGCAGCCTCCCCCACTGGCGCTGCGCTTGACTCGCGTAAACATGATGACGTCGAAGCTGCAGAGGAGAGGGCCAGGGGAGGGGCAGGGAGGTCGCAAGATGGGGATGGCCCATGCTATTTCTTGGACGCAAGGGACCACCAAAGCTGGTCAGACTCCAGGGGACTCACAGTGAGGAACAGGACCCTCCCCTCAACAGAGCAGGACCTCAGGCGACACAGAGGCAGTCTGGGCACCAGTTAGGTCACAGCTTCCCCACCACCCACATCTACACTTCCTGTCCACACACAGCAAGACCTGCAGCCCCGGAGCACTGTCCCCACCGAGGTGTTCCTTTGCTCACGCCCCTCCGTTTCCTTTTCTTGCACTCCCGGGCTCTTGCCAGTGGGGAGGCAGCCCAGGCCTGTCCTCTGGGCCCGCCCAGCATCACTTCGGGGACACCTGGGGCTGTCTGAGAAGGTGCCCTGCTACCTAAGGAGGGCGAAGTCCCCTGCTGGGCATGTCAGAACCTGGTACCCTGGCCACAGGTCCAGGGGGTGAGGGCAGCAGGTAGCCCAGACCCCGTATGGGGTCTTCTGCCCCCTCCGTCCCGGCCAACCTGGGGAGGGGTTGTGTGGCGGCATCACGTGGGAGCCCTCCTCGGGGAGGGCACAGAGGCCGCAGCTCCTGCTCAGCCTGCCTGACCCCAGCTCTCTCCTCTGGGGCTCCAGTCCTACCCACTCCTGCTGGCCTTTCAGCTCAGGACTCCCCTCCCCTGGGGCCATCTCATGCCAGACCCCCGTGGCTGTCCTCATTCCCGCGTGGCAAGGCTGGGGTTTGCTGACCCACGTTCCTGGACCTCTCCTGCTGGAGCTGGTGGGAAAAGGGCCCCTCCCCCCACTCACAGCAGTCATGCATTGCCTGGGAAGCAGACAGTGGGGGGCTCCTTCCTCTCCAGAAAGTGGGTCCCAGGGACAGAAGCCAGGCAGACAAGAGGCCACAGGGCTCCAGCTGCCCGGCCTGTGTTGCCCTAGGCTCATGTGACCCATGTCTTCCTCTTGTCGTGATCCATCCCGTCTTTCCCCGACTTAAACTACTTTCCGCTACATGTTACCGTGTTCTGTGGAAGCAGCCCGGGTAGCACAGTGGGCAGAGTGGGGATTTCCCCCTGGGAAGGGGTTCAGAAGGGGTGGCTGCTAAATGAATTCTCAGCAAGATGGGGGTGGCCGGATGCAACCAGCATGCCAGCTAGTCACCCATCAATCTCTGCACTCATCCATCAGTTCATTCATTCACTGATCCGTCCATCAATCCATTATCTATCAATCCATCCATCCATCTATCACCCACCCATTATCCATCCATCACCCATCCATCCATCAATCCATCCATCCAGTGAACACAGGCATGGTGGTGGAAGCTGGACCCTGGCCTTGATCGGGCAGGTGGGGTTCTCCTGTTCCACCCCAGTTAAGGGAAAGGACTCCTGCCCATCCCCTTGGCTCCCTCCCTGGCACAGTTGGCACTAAGTGAGTGAGCTGGGTCTTGCGGTGTCATCTCAGGCATTGCCTTTCCAGGGTTTATGCAAACCCAAGGCTGCACGAGTTCCCAGGGCTCTGCCCACACACCAGCTCTGACCCCGACCCTGACTCTGGCGCCTGGCATTTCTTTTCAAACCCAGTGTGTTCCAAACCTGCTCACAGTAGCTCAGCTGTCCATAGGCCTGTCCAGCCTCTGTAGGACAGTGAACAAGGACCCTTGTCCTGGGTGCACTGCAAGGGCCTAGGCAGAGACTGCACCCTGCCAGGCTGTGAGTTGGACTCTGGAGTCAGAAAGATCCAGGTTCACCAGGATGATGCCAGCCTCCTGGTCTACATGGGTAATCATCCCATCGGGGCCTCATCTGGTGCCCACGGCTGCCCCAAGGGCGTTCCCAGGTGTGGCCAACTCAGCAGGTACACGGTGGGGCTCTGGGCGCTTCTGCTGTGGGGAGAGAGGTGCAGTTAAGGAGCTGAGTAGATGCCACAGGCGACTTCACATCACTGCACAGGCAGTGCCCGAATCCCTGCTCTGTGCCAGGCACTGTGTTGGCTATGGATAAAGCGGGCAGCAGGACAGCAGAGGACCCCGGCCCAAGGCTCCTGACTTGGCGACGGGACAGACACAGGTTCAGGCGATGGCAGGCTGCTGGTCAGGAGCATGGGGCAGGCGGAGGGGCCCTGGACGGCTCTGCAGATGAAATGGAGGGAGCCTCCCAAAGAGGGCAACAGCCCAGAGCAGGTACTGAGGAAAGCGGTGCTGCGAGCGTGGGTCCAGCCTGGCCCCTCTGGGCCTTGGTGTTGGTAGGTACAAGCCCTGGCAGAGCCCCCCCAGGTAATTCCTGCCCTCACCCCAGAGGCTGAGGATTCCACCCAGAACCAAGGAGCCAGGCCTGGCCCTACAGAGCTGCAGAATGGCCTGTGCCCTTTGGTGTCGCCTGCCCTGTTGGCCACAGAAGCCTCATGAGGCCTGGACCCAAGGAACTCAGGCTGACGGCCCTGAGCTGGCCACGGTGTCCTCCAGATGTGGTCCTCAGACAGGTCAGCCCCCTCATGCCAGCACCTGGGTGGTCTGGTGCCCAGAAGCCAGAAGGAGCCTGGGTTCAAATTGGCACCAACTTCCTGAAAGTTCCTCCGGGAGCTCTGGGCAGAGCTCTGGGCAAAGCCGCTGTTTTTGTCGGATGCGATAAAAACAGACCCTGCACTTAAGCAGACGACAGCTTCTCTCCCGCCCCCTCCTCCCTGCCCTATCCCTGCAGAGAGGACCAGCCACCGTGTGGCCGTGCAACAGACCCTCTGCCAAGGGAGCAACTTCATAACTGGCCTCTAAAAATGTGGCTTGTGTGCTTTCTTTAAATAGAAAGGGACTTCAGCTGCTCCACCCAGGCTTCTGGCTCCTGGTCCCCAAGTGGGTGTCCTGGGGCCTCACTCAGACTCAGTGACCCCCACAAGGAGCTGCTGTGACTTGGGGGCTGGAGCAGTGTTGCAGGACAGGGCTGGGTCTGCTGCTCCTGAGAGGCCTGCTGGGGAGGGCAGTCTCAGGGCTGCCTGGCATTTGGCCCACCCAGGATGGTCTTTCAAAGGCCAGGATGGGTGTCTCCATGCACAGAGAAATCAGAGACCAAGAGGGCAGGGATCAGGTGACCAGTAAGGCTAGAAATAGGAGCTCAGTGTGTTAGTACACACCCGTCATCCTAGCACTCAGGAGACTGAGGCAGGAGGATTGCCACAAGTTTGAGGCCAGCCTGGGCTATATAGTGAATTCAAGGCTGGCCTGGACTTCTTAACAAGACTCTGTCTCAGAAAAAAAAAAAAAATCAGCCTGAAGAGTCTCCCACTGGTACAGGGATACAATCTGAGCATTAAAATAAATAATAAATAATGAAAACAATATATTATAATATTTTAAATTAGGACTTATCAGTCCATATTCATATAAATGAAGTTTGATTAGGAACAGGATGGTATGTAGTCTCTCTCTCTTTTTTTTTTTTTTTTTTGGTACTGGGAGTCAAACTCAAGACCTTGCACTTGCCAGGAAGGTGTTATGCCACTGAGCTACATGCCCATCCCCTAGTACATTGTCTCAAAGTGCCTACCCATAAAATGCTAATTCATTAGGAAGGGAAGACAAGTAACTATCACAGCGTAACCAGCAGGTACCGCCTGGGAATCCCGGCCATCAGTAATGGGACAAATCTAGGCCATGCGCCCCCTGGCGGGAGGTACTGAGAATGACTCAGCGTCAGCTCTGATTTCCGGTCAGACAAGCCTAGTCCCGAGGACACCAGCCCAGGCTGAACCCCAAGGCCCATAGCATCCACAAAGGCGGGGGCTGTCACATTCACCAGCGGCAAAGGTCTGCTCCTGGGGGTTCTCAGCACTCGGTCCTTCTGCGCTGCCCCCAGCATGGGTGCTAGTCAGGGTCCCAAGCCTCAGGGTCAGCAGGAAGGTTAGAGGAGCCAGAGGTCACCTCTGTCTCCAACTGTGGGAAGCTGGCCAGGGCCCTGCAGAGGGGGACAGGTTGGAGTCACAAGGACACTTGGCTCAGAAGGGGGAAAGCCTGGGGTTCTGCTGTCGCTGTCACCAGCTGCTACACACTGTCACCCCATCTTACAGATGAGGAGCCTAGAGAGCCAGGCTACTCCCAGATCACAGCTGAGCTGGAGGGGACCCTAGTCCACTCGGCCATACTGCCATTCTGAGAATCACTGCACCCAGAAATCATAATCAAATGTCGGACTCTGCTCTGGAGTCCAGGCCGAGCTGGGGCTTCATCTGGAACAGGGCGGGGTGCCCCAGGGTGACTCTGAGCTCAAGTCTGGGGTCAGCAGCACAGTAGAGTTTACAGCCGTTTCTGCTTCTAGGCTTGGAGCTCAGTACTGCAGCCCTAAGGAGAGGATTTCCCACATGGGATATCAGTCCAGAGCCCCTGAGCAAGCCATCTGGTGTTTGGTGCTTCCTGTCCAGTTTCCCTGTCTGGCCATCCTCAGGACCTTCACACCATCCCCTGGAGATCTGCCTGGCAGCATCGGAGCTGCAGAGCCTGTGGGATCCTCCTCCTCCCCGCTGCACTACCCGCCCTTTAGGTCCACAAGACTGCGTTTGCTCAAGAGAGCATCCTGGTTTATTGAACAAATGTTGCTAAAAGACAGCAGGAGACAGATCCCTAAGAGAATGTTTACTGACACCCCACCCACCTACTGGAGCTGCACCCTTCTCCACCCCGGACCTGGGGTCAGGCCTTACCACGCACCTTGCTTTGGGCCCCTGGAGGGGGGCACATGGGATACAAGGGGACTTGGAATGTAGTGCACCCCTGGCTTCACTTCTTGTCCCCAACCCCTGCCAGCAGCGCAGGGTTTCCACTGCACCTACAGGAGAAACCCCAGGACACTCTCTGTGAGCTGGGTCTAGAGACTGGCCAGCCGCGTTCACCCTGTAGAATAGTGAGCAAGCAGGAGTAAATCGGGGGTGTTTGTTACACAGTAAGAATTGAATGTTACAAAGACCTGCTTATGGGCCTTGGGGTTCAGCATGGCCCCTCATGAGCTGTACTGTCTGGTGAGATGAGACTGAATCCAAATCAGACACGGTTGGCCCCTGTGACCAGCACAGGGGTGACAATCCAGGCTGGAAGGGTGGAAGTGAGGGAGGAAGGGAAATGTTGGCAGGAAGCCTGGGGATCACAGTCATGACAGAGGGAAGCACAGAACTTTGAGGAGAGGAAGGATGGGGGGTAGAGGAGGGCAGGAGAGGCAGGAGAGGGTGCTGCATGGGGCAGGGCCTTGAACTCACTATGTAGCTCAGGCTGGCCTTGAATTCACAGCAATTCTCCTGCCTCAGCCTGCTAGGTGCTGGGATTATAGGTGTGCGCCACCATAGTCAGCAACGTCTGGCTTGTGGCTGTGTCATTTCTCTGTGCACCTCTCTCTCCACAAAGGGGTCTCCTCTGTGTCTGTTCAAACCTCCCCGCTCTCACATGAGGACACTTGTCATAGATTGGGTCCCGCCCTAATCTGGTATGACCTCATCTTAACTTGATGTCTACAGAGACCCTGTTTCCAAACAAGGTCATACCCATGGTTTTGGGGGGACACGAACTTTGGGGCCTGCAAATCAATCTGTGGGTGTCAACTGCCTGTGGTAGTGGTCGGAGGCACTTAGGGGTGAAGGAGCAGAGCCCACCAGTGGGCCTCAGGGTGTGCCATCCCCTGCCAGCCTGACCCAGCCGCTCCCAGCCTCGGGGCCAGGCTCGGCCCAGACTCTCCCAGGCCCCCCGTTCGGTATCATTCCTGCTGAGCCGGGCAGGCAGCACTCAGCCCTTCCAGTGCTACATGATCCTCTGGGTGCCCCAGTCCACGCCCTGTCCGATCAGGGCCAGCACAGCTTGTGCTTTGGAGTAGCTGGGGGCTCATGGTCTGCTTCTGCTTCTTTCGTGTGACTGGGAAATCTCCTTATCCAATCTGCTGCTTGGCTTCTGTGGCATAGAATTGGCAGAATCCTGGACCCCGCCTTTTGGGGGACCCTGTGGGATTATACCCATAAAACAGAGAGCCCAGGGCCTGGCACAGGGTCAGTGCTGAATAATTGCAGCTTAAAAAAATACTTCATTCATCCTGTGGGTTTGGACACTTTAACCACACCTGCTGGCTTGCACCACTGGGGCACACGCACGACTGTCTCATCAGACAGCCGGTACCACTGGTAGTACCAACTTTTGTCAATCACTTTACTAACAAAATTAATTTTAAAATCTGTAAATGGACTGAATCTAGTTAGTCGCTTGAGTTTGAATAACTACTGCCTAAATATAAACATTAATACTATTTGATAGAAACCGAGACCCCACATGGAACCAGACCAGACCTTCTGACACGAGAGAAGTCTTTATTGGGGGAGGGACAGAGTAGCAGGCTACCTAGCGGACCAAGGTAGCCCCAAGCTGAGGAAAGCGTGGGCCTTTAAGCTTTTTTTTCTGGCGGGGGTGGGGTGAGGTAAGGAAATGTCCCTGGGCCAGAACAGGCCAAGCCCTGAGCGGCTGGGAGGGCGTCCAGGCCAGAAGCCTGAACAGCAGGAGTTGCCCATGTCAGAATGACCCGAGCACGTGAACTGCCAGAGCAAATGAGGGCGGGGATAGCTTTTGTGGCCGAGGGGAACTGAAGTAGAACAGGTAAGGGAACTAGAGAAATATTGAGAGTTAAAGTTTTCCCACAAGGGGGGTGAGGCTAGCTGCCTTGTGACTTATCACTATTCATAGCAATTTTAATTAATACTATTCATAGCATAATAATAGAAGCTGGGCACAGTGATACATACCTGTAATCCTAGTTTTTTTGTTTGCTTGTTTTGAGACAAAGTCTTGATATATAGTTCAGGATGGCCTTCAACTCTCAGATCCTCCTGCCTCAACCTCCTGAGTTGTGAGATTACAGGTGTGCACCACTACTCCTGGTTTGACGCTTTAACTCTCTTCTTTCACCCCGATCTCGGCTAGCGGACAAGAGCCAGGACCACCCCTTGGAGGAAAAAGCCTCCCTCTCCCCTGGCTGGTACCCCAAGCTTCCCCAATAGAATTTCCTAGGCTCCATGGAGCAGGGCAGCAAGAATGATGCCCTATGCTCTAAGAATGATTTTCCCAAGGGAGGAAGGGCAGGAGCTGGTTTAGCTCATTCTGCAGCCTCTGCTTCCCATCGCTGTCCCTGTGGGGTCCATGGGCACAGGCCCCTCGCAAGGTGCGTGGCTCTGAGTACCATGGAAGGAACAAGTCACAGGGTGTGCTGGCCAGGGACGGGCCCATCTGAGCCAGGGCTGGACTTGTTGTCTAGGTGGCCACCAAGCACAGCACTCAATGAAATGGGCCCAGGCAGAGAATAAGTCCCTGTCCACGGAGGTGACTGTCATTTGAAACAGCTAGGGGGATCTTTCTAGGCTCTACAGACAAGCTTAAAGTGTGAACTGAAGCCACTGAGTACAAGTGTTCTTGCCCTCCCCCAAGTGAAACAAAATGGACCAAATACATCTGCAATAATTCTTTATTCTCTCTGTCACTGCCTGAAACAAATCCATTTATTTTTTACCATTAGTTCCTTCCACCTAAATGGAAACTCTTGCTTATGTTCCTCTGATATGCAGATCAGCATACTTATTCATTAAGCTCCACAATATTTAATTAAAAAATTAAACTGGTTTTATAGTGACACAGTTTGTATTAGCCAGATCTTCAGACAACCCAAGTGCCCATCAACTGGTGAACAGATAAAGATTTTTTATACATACAGTGGAATACTACTCTGCCATAAAGAAGGATATGGTCCAGACATTTCTAAGAAGATGGATGCACCAAAAGACCGCACTCTTAAGTGAAATAAATCAGACACACAAGTGTAAATACCACATTGTTTCTCTGGTTTGAGAAACTGCAAGTGTAAATAAGGACCGAAATGTATAATATGTTTAGTGAAATAGGAGGAAAATGTTCAAATGGAGAGGGGAGCTAGGACGAGGGGAGGAGGAATGGAAAGAAGGGAAAGGTTTTAAAAAATGAGAACAGAAGCGAAACAAGAAAACAAAGTTTTGTAAATGTGAAGGAAGAGGGGTTGAAGAGAGTGTATGGGAATGGGGAAAAAGCAAGTTATATCATGCACAGGTACAAATTCTCTATGATGAATGTGATCATTATGTATATCTAAAATGTACCCATAAAACCCGATTTAAAATAAAGTTAAACCAGGCCTGGTGGCGCATTCCTGTAATCCACACCAGCCTCCTAATACTTGGAAGGCTGAGGCAGGAGGATTGCTGTGAGTTTGAGGCCAACCCAGACTACACAGTGAGACCCTGTTTTGAACAAAAGTTTTTTATCGAGTGAGCATATGAATGAATACTGGAAGGGAGTTTTCAAGTACTTAATATTGCATTCGAGATGTTCAAGACATTTTCACAGGGTGGTGGCAGTGAATGCACACCATGAAAGACCCATGACCCTGTCTGGGGAAGAGCTAAGGTAGGTATCAACCTCAGCCTGCTCACTGTTGTCTTGCTGGAAGTGTTTTTAAAGAACTTTGCAGTAATTACTGTCATAAGAATCAAGACTTACTCATTCCTTCTTGTAGTCATAGGAACTTGCTTATCACCCAAGGTCTCAATGAAGCCCGGTCTCTTCCCGGTATAAGATTAATGATGTCTGATAGAGCTGTGTTGCAAGCTCATATTTGGCCAACAGGTGTCGCTGTCTAATAATACCTGGTCTCGTGTGAAAACTGCCACCAAAGGTGGGATCTGTGAACTAAATCAGTGAACCCAATGAATCATGAATGTTATAAGAGCTAAATCTCTAAGAACTGCTCTGCTTTTGTTTTACACAGCCGGGCACATAACTTAGACCAGGGATGCATAATGAGACTATATTTTATTAATATGTGCAGCTCTCTGTGCCTGTGGATCTTGCTACACTTCCATTAGGGGACTCCTGCTTTGTTAGGAAGCTATTATCTCAGAATTTATCAGAATGCTTTGGTTTCATTCTCACACAATGCCTGCACATGTTGTGCTCACTCAGTGTTTGTTGAATGACTGCGACCTCCTCCCCCAGTCCTGGGAACTGTGTAGAGCAAGCCCACAAACATGGAAACAGATTCTCTGCTGTGAAAGTACCTTGTTCAAGGTCACGCCGCTGGTGTGGAGCTGCACGGAGGTTTGCAGTAGGCTTGTGGATTTCCAAATCCTTTGCTCATCCCCTGCAGAACTCGAGTTAGAATGGAGCAGCTAACCTCGTGAGGCAGCAGGAGTGTGCTCCAAGGGCCCCAAGGGTGTCTAGGACATGACCCAGCACCATCACTGGAGAAAAATTCACTGCAACTCACTCCCTAACAATGTATCCTTATCTTGTTACTCAGTCAGATTGAAGAAGTAAGCAAGTTGGATCCATTGCGTCACTAGGCAGGTGATGAAATACATCCTCACTAGGCAGGTGATGAAATACATGGGGGGCACCATACAGGGAGCCCCTCCCCCCTCCTCACCCCTGTGGTACACAAAGGGAGGGTCAGGATTTGAGTCAGGCTTCAAGCAGGGCCAGTGTTTATCAGCTATGTTACAGTATTGCAAGTTTGTACAAATTTGTATCTTAAAAAAACAAAAAACAATAGCATTAGCCATGACTTAAGCACCTTTTACACACAATCCGGCCCTGGGGATTGCTCAACCCAACCCTGAGCCACCAGTTAGAGGCTGGATGACCAGCTCTGCAACATCAGCCCACCTACCCAGGTCTTGGAGGTCAGGAATGCGGCCCCCAAGGGGTCTTCAAGGTCCCTAGGATCTAGTAACTTAGCAGAGCTGCAGGGGGCCGGATGGTAGACTTCTCATTGGGAATGTCTCTTTCAGGGCCAGCCCATCAAAGGTCTTGAGTCTCAAGTGACCGTACCCCTTTAGTGGCATGACCTGTGCCCCAGCCTGCCCTGGAGGGTCTTGCTCGGCCTGGGGGTGCTGCAGCTCCAGCCACACAAGACGAAGCCTTGAGGGGCACATGCTTCCGGCCCAGCACACTAGGCACAGTGGCTCTTCCAAGAACAGCCGATCCAAGCAGCTATGATTTCTGCACATCATGAGCAACAGCTCCCAAACTGCCAAGTGGCTAAGTCACCAGCACATTGCCACCCTCTTTCCCCCTGGCCCTGAGGATCAAACCTAGGGGCGCTCTACACTGAGCTAGGTTCCCAGCCCTTTTTACTCTTTCCGCTGAAATCCCTCAGCTCTTTTAACTGGAAGCATCCCTGGGTTGCTGACAACCACCGTTAACCTCACAGCTCCAGCAACTTGAATGTAGAGTCACACGCAGAGCCGAGCCTGCACTGCCGGTGGTCGGGCCCACCCTGACCATTCGCAGCGTGGGATGCGGAAATGTACAAATTTGCTCTTAACACAGTAATTTCTTTAAAAGTGTTCCTGTCCAAGCGACTACTCAAGTGTGGACAGGGGAAGGGAAATCCCTTTGGTGATCTACAGCAGGCCGCAGAACAGGACATGCAGTCCTTGGAAGTGGGGCTCTCCCAGGCAAGCGCTCATTCATTCACTCAACACACATTCAGGGCGCTAAGCTTGGGGCTGGCCGGGCACTGCTGATGCCCAGGTGCCAACGCCCTTGGGGTCTCGAAGTCCTAAGACTTCGAAACAGCAGTGGGTACCTAGGCAGCAGGGAGGGATGACTTGGAGAGACCTTGCTCTGGAGGTTACCGAGACAACTCCCACTCTGCGACCCCACCCAGCTCCTAGCGCTGTCGCAACCCTTGGGTTGCTGCAGCCCGGGCCTCTCTCCGGCCTTTCCCAAACTCGCCTCCAGGGGGACCGCAGCCCAGTGCGGGCAGCGCCAAGGCCCTGGCTTGGATGCCAGGGCGAGGAGGTAGCAGCGGCCTCGGGAGGGAGCGGCGGGCACGTGACGCCCACAGCCAAGCGCCCAAGGCCGGGGCGGGCCTGGGGGCGGGATCCTGGGGGCGGGGCGGGCAGGAAAGCCCCACCCACAAGCAGCGCTCTCCTTTTTTTTTCCACTTTAAAGCGGTTCGCAGTGTTAGCTCCTCGGCTCAGGAGTCGCGCTCGCAGAGGCGCTAGCGGAGGATCCAGGCTCCAGGCGCTGGCGCCGGGGCCGCGGAGGAGGCGACTTAGCTGCCTGCGGTGGGCGCGAGAGCCCGATAGCGGCGCCCCGAGAACCCGGTGAGTGGCGCGTGGCCAGCGTGGGGCGCGGGGCGCGGGGCCGGGGGACGCGGTGCGGGTGGGGAGGGGGCGTGGGGCAGAGCCCGGGACGCAGGATGCGGCCCTGTGTCGCCGCAGGTCCCGGGAGGGGCCGGGCTTGGCCCTGCGACTCCGGTGCCACCTGCGGGGGCGACGCTGGGCGGGGGTCCCGGCCGCTGCGGAGATCGTCGCGCGCGCCTAGGGCTCGGCGGGCACAGGGATCCGCGGCGCCCGCCGAGTTCGGGTTCCGGCGCCCCTGGCCGCGTCCCCGCTCCCGTGCAGAGACTCCCTCTCGGTCCCCTGCGCGGGGCATTACGACCCTGCCCGGCAAAGTTAGTTTCGCTTCTCCCGCCACTCGGGGCCCCGGGTTCGCAGCCCGGCTCGCCTGGGCCCCTAGGGTCCCGGCCCGGCCCGGCCCGGCCCGCAGCGCCTCCCCGGAGCCGTGGGCGACACCCGGGACGATACCGCCCTACCGGAGCCTCTGAGGCTCCTGGGGCCACGCAGGGAGAGCGCAGGCTTGTCAGGAAATTGATAAAACAGAAACACTGGAGACCCTGGAGTCTGCGAGTGGGGTGGCGCACAGATCAGGCACACCTGTGGGTGTGAGGACACTTGGAGATTGTCCCGTTCGAGTTCACGCCGCGGACCACCGCGGAGGCTCAGCCTGGTGATGGTGCATGGTCCCTGGGGGACAGGAGCTGCTGGTTTCCCTGGAAGTTGTGTGCCTGAGTGTGTCTGTGTGTGCCTCTGTGTACTTTCATGAATGTGTCTGTGTTCCTGAGAGTGGGTCTAAGAGGTTGTGTGTGTGTGTGTGTCTGTGTGCCTGCACAGTTCTGTGACACAAATGAATGTCTGTGTATCTCTGTCTTACTGTATATGCCTGAGTGTGACTGTGTTTCTGTTTGTGTGTGGCACGAGCATGTGTCTTTGTATGCATCTGTGGGAGTGTCTTTGAGCAAGGGACTGTCATCCCCCTCTCTGGTAACCAGGCAAGGGACCACTGCTTAGCTGGACCTTCTCGGTTCTCCACAGTGGGCCCGGGGAGACTCCAGCAGGCACCTGGTCAGGGAGCCCCCCCCCCCCCCGGTGCCTGACTGGAGCAGCTGGCTCTGTCCCTCCTCCTCTCTCTTTTTCTCTGAAAATGCACCGCACGGTTTGGTGGTGACTTGGCAGGGGCTGCTTCCTGAGTGAGTAATATTTAATTAAACACTCCAGCCAGTAGCATCAGCGCCCGGTCATGAGTTGAGTTTTAACAGGTGTTCATGGCAAAAGCGCCATCCGTGTGACTAAGGTTTGGTGTCCTTGGAAGAATTTTCTGTCCGGGGGTAGCACTGGGGGTGATTTCATCCCTGGGTGCAGGGGTGGGAGTGCAAGCTGCAGCTGCCCTCTCTGCCCCTCTGGGAGACAGAAGAAGCAAGGGTAAGCATTGGGTGGGGGGGTGCCAGAGCAAAGAGTTGCGAGTCAGCCTTACAGTGCTTATTGGGCGTCTAGCTAGGCCCACCCACCCTTGCTTTCCCAGCGGGGCCCCAGTGAGGGAGGCTGCCTGACCCAAACTGCTCAGCCAGGGCTGTGCACCAAGACCAAGTGCCGGCTGTTGCTGTTGGTTCCTGTCCCCGGCACTGAGGTCATGGGCCAGGCAGCTGCAAAGTGATGGATTAGATCATTGAAGGGCTCCTCCTCCTCCTCCTCCTCCTCTTTCTGCAAGGAGCACTTTATCCAGTAGATGGAGTGTGTGTGTGTGCGTGGGTGTGGGTGTGGGTGTGGGTGTGGGTGTGTGTGTACAGGAAAGTGTGGAGTTGCCAACCGCAGTACCTTTACAAGTCTTCCGTTTTGTGCCCAGCCTGGCTGCTGCCCTCAAAGCGGAACCACCCAAAGCAGTAGCCACTAGCCAGGCAGGGGCAAGTCAGGTGCAGCCTTCAGTGGGGTCCAGCCCTGTGGAGAGTGGATGGGTTTCAGGGACTTGGGAAGGTGTGGGCCTGCCTGGGGCTCTGGGTGATGTCATTTTGGAATGAGAGAGATGTGTTTCTTGGGCTGCTCCAGCCAGATAAGCCCACCCTTCCATGGGTGCCTCGAGGATGCTGTGTAAAACTTACCTACTTGGAATCAGCATGGATATTTAACTTATTCCTGTCGGTGGCCAGCGGCTCTCTGAAGACCACACGGGCTCTGTGCCTGCTCTGCCCCAGCCCCCTCCTGCACCTTCTGCCTCCTCTAGGGTGAGGGATGCTTGCCTGCAGACATGATTTCACATTTAGCAAGGCCTCACATGCTCACAGTGTTCACGAATGGAGTCTGGGACTTTTGCACCAGTTCTCAAGACGTAGGACCTGGTTGGTGTGCATGAGTTGATTTATCTTTTTGTTCTGAAAAGTTTTATTAGAAATCAGGCATGGTGGTGGTAGTGGTGGTGGTGCACGCCTGTAATCCCTGCACTTGGGCAGCTGAGGCAGGAGGGTTGCATAGTGAGTTCAAGCCCAGTCTGGACTGCATAGCAAGACCTTGTCTCAAAAAACAAAGCAAAACAATGAAAAACACAACCAAAAAGCCCCAAATGTTTCATTAAAGAGAGATACAAGGGGAGATACAGGTTGCCTCAGTCTGCCTAGGGGTACAAGGGCTTTTCGTTCCCCTGCAAGCCCAGTGGATGGAATCCAGACTTTCAGGGACTCCTGTCTGGGCTTCTTGATGCAGTGCTCCTCTGTGTCCTGGTTACCCGATTGCAACATCCCTCCCAACCCAAGAATTCGAGTCTGCCACAGCTAGGTGCGAGGCACTATGGTGCTAAGGGCTGTGATGCCAGCCCTCTTCATAACAGTGGGAAGCAGTGTCATAGGCATGTGCCAGCACTAGGCTCCTGTCCGAGTCTTGGGCATGAACTCATATACACTCTTAAAAATCTAGGGTTGTGGATCCTCCATCCTCCTCTTTGCAAGTAGGCAAGTAATTCGGCCAAGGCCTCGAGGCTATGCTAGAGTGGCAGGAAGGCCATAATCAGCCTTCGGTTTCCCTCACCAGGCTCAACAGACATGCATGTCACATGTGCACAGAAGTGCACACACACAGGCACACACATATACACACGCATGCACATGCAAATGAGGTGTCAGATCGTCTGTAGTTATGTCCTCAGCAGCTCAAAGAACCAAGTTGTAAGGTCAGAGTCAGCTTGGCCTTTCTGCCTCAGCAGTGGGGTGGACACAGGGGACAGAGGCCCCAGGGGCTCAGTGGGCTACTCTCAGGGTCTTTGTAGCTTCTCGCTTGTTTTCTATTGCAAAAGTTCTGCTTATTGCCAGGCATGGTGTTGCATGCCTGTAATCTCAGCACTGAGGCAGGAGGATCGCCATGAGTTCAAGGACAGCCTGAGGTAGATAGTAAGTTCAAGGCTAGCCCGCACTGCATAGTGAGACCTTGCCTCAAAAAACCAAAACAAAAAAGTTCTGCTTATTGCCCAACCTTAAAAATAATGAGTCCGACAGTCAAGAGGCCAACTGCATCAGGGGCCTTAGGTGCTCTGAGCTCCCAAAGAGCCAGGCAGGAGAATCTGCCTGCCGTGGAGACCTAGGCCCATGTGGTGTGGGCTCCAGTGTCCTGAGATACAGATTGGCGGGGTTGGGGTGGGTCCCGCATCCTCCACTGCTGCCTTTCTCTGTGTACCAGGCCTTACAGTCAGTCACTGAATTAGAAAACTGAGCAGTAGTTGTTGAATCTTGGGGTGACAGGGCCAAGTGGCGGTCCTCACTCGACAAAGGCGAGGTGGGCATGATTAGTAATTACTGTGATGGACAGCAGAGGCAAAACAGCAATTAGTGGAGTCTGGCTTGCACAGATCTGTGGCGCTGGAGAGTTAATCATGGTGTTCTGAGAAGGGAGATAGATGCAGGCCGGCTGTGTTCTTACTCGATCTGTGTAAGCAGAAAAACTCTGCGGTGAGTGAATGGAAGTCCAGCTCAAAGCACAGAGCACAGAACCATGGCCCCTCAGTCGATTCCCAGGCCTGAACCGGTCTGCACACCTTGCATTCCTGAGCAAGAGGAAGCCAGATCCCCTTGAGTTGGGACCCCAGTGCACCCACAGAAATGTATACTGCTACCCCAGGCCTTCCCCCATGGGACTCATGTCCTTTTACCAGAGACCCTGTGCACTGGAGAAAAGGAAATAGCCCTTCTGGGACTCCTGGGCACTGGCTCTGAACTGATGTTGATTCTAGGGACTCAGAACTACCACCGTGACCACCAGTTAGAGAGGGGCTTGATAAAGCAGGCTAGGTGATTCGTGGCATTTTAGCTCAGGGCCAACTCACAGTGAGTCTGGTGGGTGCCCAAGCATAGCCTGTGCTGGTTTCTCCTGCCCCACGATGCAATGTTGGAACAGATGTGCTTAGAGCTGGCAGAATCCTCACAATGGTTCCCTAACTTGTGGGACGAGGTCTACTGTAGTGGCACAGGTCAAATGGAAGACCCTAGAGCTGTTTCCACCCAGGGAGAGGGAGCTTGGAAGTGACATGGCACCCCAGAGGGCCGAGAGACCCTGTTCGACTCTTCATTTGGCCTGAGCAAAAAACTGACAAGCCCTAGAGCGTGACAGTGGGTTACCGTAAGCTCGGCCAGGTGATGACTCCGATTGCAGCTGCTGAATCAGCTGTGGGTTCCCTGCTGGAGGGAGTGAACGTGTCTTCTGGTGCCTGGTGTGCGGCTCCTGGTCTGGCGAGTGCCCTTCTCTACATGTCCGTCCATCAAGCTGACTGGAAGCAGTTTGCATACGTTGATCCACCTGCATTGCTCTTTCTCAGGCCTATATTGACTCTGCAGGACCACGGGGTAGCTCACAGTGTACTGACGGGCCTCCCCTTATATAGATCACACTGATCCAGTGCACCTAGTGAGGAGAAATAGCTCCTGCTCTGGACTTACTGGTACAGCATTTGTAGGAAATAAACCATGTGGAAATTCACCACAGAGGTCTAGTGGTGTAGGGTGTCAGGAAACCTCAGGTGAAGGGTCACGGAGCCCGCCCTAACCAAGAAAGAGGCACAAGGCTGGTGGATTCCTTCCTGTTTTGGCAGTGACACACCCCCTCCTTTGGGTGTATTGGTATGGTCTGTCTCCCAAGTGTCCCCCAAAGTGACTGGTTTCCAGTAGGGTCCAGGACAGGAGCAGGCTCTGCAACTGGTTGGGGCTGCCATGCAAGCTGCTCTGCCACTTGGGCCACATAATCCAGCAGCTCTGGTGGCACCTGAGATGGCAGTGGCAGACAGGGATACTGATTGGTGCCTTTGGCAGGAGCCTTTGGCGGGTGAATTACAGCCCAGGGCTTTGTGGTGTTGGAGCCCAAGGTCCAGCAATGGTCTACAAACAACTCTGCTCCCTTGGAGACAGTTCTCCACTTGCTGCTGAGTGGAAACTAAACCTTTGACCAGGGTCACTTGGTTACTATCTGACCCGAGCCGCTGGTAATAAACTGGGTGTTATCTGGCCCAGAGAGCCAGAACGCCAGGTGTGTAGCAAGATGCCATCAGGCGGGAGGGGAGTGGTGGTTGCATGGGTGGGTTGAGCAGGTCCTGAAGGCATGAATAAGTGCAGAAGTGTTCAGATGCCACGGGTGCTACTCCTGCCACCCCGCCCTCTGTCCCCAGCATGCACCTCTAGGGGTTGTGGGTACACCCTAGCATTCACTGGTGGAGGAAGACAGCTCTGCATGAGCACCAAGGCCTTACAGTTCGTTGCAGCAAATGGTCCCACTCTGGGATGTCCTTGAGGGACAGCGGTGATGGACAATCTTCTCACCCTGTGCACCTTGCTTCGAGGAGAGGTAGTGGCTGTCAGGTGTACATCGATTCACAGGCTCCAGCCTGAGGTCTGAGCTGGACAGAACACAACTGGAAAATTGGTTGCAGAGAAATGTGGGGAACGGGTATTTGAGCCAGACTTTTCAGAGTGAACAAAGGACATGGAGATATTTGTAAGTGCTCATCAGGAGGTGACTGAAGTAGAAGACTTTAAAGATCAAGTGGCTGGGGGGACCCATCCCGAGCACGTCAGTCTCCTTCCCCAGCCACCACTGTCATCGCTTGTGAGCAAAGCAGCCATGGTGGCAGAGAGGAGATTGTGCATGGACTTCCACTCGCCCAGGCCTTCATGGTGACACTCACCGCTGAGGACCCCATCTGCCAGCAGAGAAGGCCAACACTGAACACCCAAAATGGCACCATTGCCCAGGACAACTGACAGCCACCTGGCGGCAGCTTGATTTCCTTGTAGTGTTTCTGTCATGGAGGAGACAGCATGATGTCCTCACATGAATAGATCCTGCTCCTGGGTATGGACTTGCTTTCCCCACACATTGTGCTTCTGCCAGAACCACCATCCGTGGGCTTCAGATGCTTTCTCCTGGTGTCGTCACTCTTCCTGGGTTTTCCATTGTCCTGAGCAGCTGGCTCAATCATCGGGCAGAATAACCTTTTAAAGGCCCAGTTGCAGCTCCAGCGAGGTGGCAGTATCTCCCACAGTGGGACAGAGTTCTCCAGGAGGTTATATGTGCTCTGAATCAGCGTCTAACACTCAGTGCCCCTTCCCCTGGTGACCTCCTGGTCATAGTTTTGCTGCCCATTCCCATGACCTGATGGTGCTCTGCTGCCCAGAGGGCGGGGCTTCTACCAGGAGACAGAACAATGGACCCACTGAACCAGAAGTTAACACAGCCACCTGGTCACCTTGGGCTCCTCAGGTCTCTGAGTCAGCATGGTAAGAGGAGAGTAAGGGTGTCGGTTAGGGATTGATCCAGGCTCCCAAGGGGAAACTGGGCCATCGCCCTACCCCAGAGGCAAGGAAGAGTACTTTGACAAACAGGAGGCCTTAGGTCTTTTCTCGGTATGACCGTGCTCTGAGGTTAAGGTCAGCAGGAAACTACAGCCACCCAGTTCTAAGCAGGACCCTTCAGGGTGGAGGCTTGGGTCACTCCATCAGGTGAAGAACTGGTGGGAACACAGAATGTGTAGAAAGAGTACGAACTACCATCATGTGACCAGTCATAGAAACCAAGGCTGAAGTTGCCATGAGGGCCTCCTTCCTGTGTGTACGTACATGTATGTATACACTTCCTTCCTGCATGTATGTATACACGCACACAGTACGTAGGTTATCTCTGTTGTTTCTTCTCTCTTGTTCTGTACCATACAACCTAAGAGGTGCTGCATTTATAGCAGGATTTGATCATCGTTGCTTTTGTGTCCTGGTGATTACGTTATGGAATAGAGAGCAGGAAAGAAGTGAACACCACTCCCGGAGACTGGTGTGTGCTCTGTGTTGCATAGGGTATAGCACCATGCTAGACGGAGTCTTGAGCGAAGTGTCTTCATCTGGAGATTGAGTATGACTCCTGAAGATGTGTACGGGGGCCAGGTTGGCAAGGGGTAGGCTTGGAATGCTTGGCTTGGGGTGCTGAGTTGGCTGGAAGAAGGGACAACCAGTAGCTGGGGAAGCATCTTGCAGAAAGGGAAACACAGTGGCCTGTGATATGAACAGTTGGGCTGTATGAGCTGTGTCTTTTCGGGAGTTTCCAGAGCCCAGTGTGTGAGTCAGTGGTCTGGTTGGGGAAGGTCAGTCCTTGATAGAGGCAGGCACGTTCAATCAGTGGAGGGTGGGGCAGAGGGTGGGCCTGGATGGAACAGAATGGCCCCTGCATCCATTTTCTGTTGCTGTCACTAAATAACCAAGGCTGGGTAGTTCATAAAGACCAGAAGTTTATTTGGCTCATGATTCTGGAGGCTGGGACATCCAAGACAGGGTGCCAGCACCTGCTGGGTACCAGCTGCAGATGTCACCAAGCAGTCCAGCGTGTTTGGAGGTCATGGTGTCTGGTTGCCCTAGACAGGGGCTGGGTATGTGGAGGTGCTTTGAACCTGTCCCAAGGGAAAGTGGCCCGGGTGGATGTATCTAGGTGGCAGCTGGCCCTGGGCTACAGGCAAGGGCCTGGACCTTCCTTGAGAGGACGTAATGGTGGTGCTGGCCAAAAAGTGTGCCTCTGAGATGTGGCAGCCCAGGTGTGGTGCTCATGCCCGGTATTTCTCCTGAGACCGGGAGGGAAGGCCGCCTCTGGCCTCCCTGCCGCAGGTCACCCACTGTCTCGGGGCCTCCCTAGCACCTCATTTCCACGAAAAGTGGTCGTAGGTGGGTCGGGGAGACACAGGAGTCAGAACCAGGTTCCTTGAGTTCCCTGAACGTGGGAGCTGAGTCCGCCCCCGTGGTCGCGCTTCTAGCTTAGGGATTTTAATAAAGTGCTAACGAGAAAGGCCGCCTGTGTTTGAGAAGCTGTGAAAATGCTTTATTGTCATCACCTCTGAGTGATACCTAAGTGTCAAGGTTCTTTTCCAAACGTCGCCTCGTCTGGAGAACCGTGGAGCCGTCGTGTGCTGCGTGGCCGGGTCCAACTCCTGTCCCATCTCTTGCCCTCTGTTGCACCTCAGTGCTCGTCTTCCCAGCACCAGGCCACACGCAGGGCTGTCTGGACAGATGGCTCGGGATAAAGGTTTCTTCTCTCTTTTCAAAAATTCCTTCGTCTTTCAGCCACTGTTCCCTGAATGGTGGCTCTGTCCCGGCTGTCATGGTTCCTGTGCCGCCGAGGTGTCCAGACAACGCTGCCCGGAGGCTCGTCTGGGCCGGGGCCGTCCCATGACTGGGTCTCTTTCTTCCCCTAATGTGTCTCGCCGCAGCTGAGGTTGGCCTGTGTTCACAGTCTGTGTATTTTATGATGGAAAATTTCAGACACAGACAAGAGCAGAGACTGATAGGGTGAATCCCAGGCCCCCATCAGCGGCATCAGCCATCTTTGCTTGTTCCCTCATTTCTTGAATGTTCATGGAAAGACCCTTCCAGCTTAGGAATGACTTGAGTCCTAGAAAAGATCAGGTGGATCTTGTGCTGGGGGTGGAGGCTGCTACTGAGCTGCCCCAGAGGTGCCCCTGGGACCCCCTCTTGTTTCCTGCAGGACCTCAGGGCTGCCAGAGGGGGGAAGAAGGGAAGAGAGACCACAGGGGGCCTGCTTTTGTTTGGGGGCATGCAGAACAAGCTTCTGCAGGGGGTTTAACTTGGGAGCTCAGTATGAGCAGCCTTCTTCCACCCACCCGCTTCTGCTGACTCCCAGAAATGCTTGTGGTAACTGTCAGGAATAGAGGAATGTCGCCAGGACCAGGGTCCAGCTGGAAACCGCTAGGGTGCTTCTAAGAGTCACCAGGCGTCAGGTGTGAAAAGTGTCTTCACCCGCCCTGTGGGGTGTGATCTCCCTTTTCTTTATGGGGAGATGGTTTGGAACATCCCTGGGGAAAAGGTGCTTTCTCTGGTGCTGAGCCAGGTCTGCTTAGTTAGGCAAAGTAGACCTGGGGCTAAATTTCCGTGTTGTCAGAGCCAGTCTCTAAGCCTGGAGATATAGGCACCTTCAGAGGACAGAGCTTTTGTCTTGGTGTAACTTGTGCCTAGGCCTCTCTTTCCCTCTGAACTTTTGTTGGGCAAAGGGGCTCTGCCTGAGCTCACTGGATCCTGTAGCGGGTGCAATGCCATCTCCCAGTGTGACTGGGAGCTCTTGCTGGATCCGCTTTCCGGTAGTTTAAATGCTGCATGGCTGAACTGCGGTAAATGACCGTGCTGATGATCTTTATACGCACGTTCATGCAGCCACTGATGCCAGCTGGGATTCCTTTCTCCTCTTGTGGGTGGGGACAGTGGTGGGGGACAGTTCTCCCAAGATCCAGAAGTGCAGGTCTCTATCAAAGGTGTCTCCTGGATGGCCACCTTGGGAGGCCGGGAGGAACTCCTGTGGATCTGGTGGCTTGGGTGGGAGAGCTACTCTGGGGGAGTCTGGGCTGCGCCAAGAGGTAGGCGGCTTGGGGCTGCACAAGCCAACTGCCCAGGGCCAGCCCCAAGGTCCCGGGAGTCCGCGGTGAGCTGCTCCACTTTTACAGAGCCCTTGACTGTGCCAGGCCCCAGCGTGCACTGCTACCCACAGCCCTGCCCCAGGCAGGTACTGGGCCCATTATACAGATGGGAAACTGAAGCTTTTAAAATACAGGCCATGGGTGTAGTGACAGACATCTGTAATCCCAGCACTTGAGAGGCCCAGGCAGGAGGTTCGCTACAAGTCCAAGGCCAGCTTAGAATACAAAGCGAAAATTAAAGTCAAGTGACTTGCCCAGGGACATACAAGAGATCAGGCAGGATCCAGTGTGTCCCATGTCCCACCAGCCGGCTCACTGTAGTGTCTCGGGAGACGGCCCTTAGCAGGTGCTTGGTGATGGTTAGCTGGACCAAGGGGGCATTATTGGAGTGTTGAGAAAGTGGAGATCCTGACCCTATGCTTCTCAGGAGTGACCCAGACAATTGGAAAATGTCCCAAAGTTCTGCTGGACATTTTTGGCATCTGCTGGGCTGTGAGTGGACCTGGCTGTATCCCACAGAGTCCTTCCACCCACTCGAAATATGCAAGGAGCGGGCAGGCTTGGAAACTGCCCTGAGGCTCCATGATGGGCTCCCTTTGGCCCCTGCCACTCCTCTGTGAACCTCTTGGGTTCATAACGCAGAGAGGGAGGGAAGACAGGACCCTGGCATGTGTTTCTACTCTTTGTCTAGGAAATCTCACCTCACCCCAAGATCCCTGCCCCCTCCAGCCCGGGGTGCGGGTCTCCTTACACCAGCTATTTCTGTCCAGGAAAAACCAGCCCTAAGCGTCAGGCTTTAATTACCTTCCCAAGGGATGCTTCCGGTGGGTATTTCCAGTGGCAAGTGGCAGAGGTCCAGCTCCTAAATCAAATGCGGGTATTAAACTGGGTCACAGACTCTCAGGTCCGAGGGCTGAGAGGGAAGGACACAGGGCCAGGGGACAACTGAGGCTGTGCACAGTGTGCTGTCCTAGGTGAGGGGTGGCCCTGGGGACTGGAGCCACTGCCACTATTGTGTCCTTTTCTTTCTCCTTAAGAGAAGCCCAGGGATCCAGGCCTTTTGAAAAGTGACCAGATAATTCAGTGGGGGTCTTCGCTTGTTTTTAAAGTCATAACAGTATGCTGGTTTAAATGAAGAGCCTATGGGGTGAACCTGCTTTTCCCACCATGATAGGGAGGGCAGGGCACGCAGTGTGAGTCCCCTTCCCACTGGCACTTGGCCTGGCCCACTGCGTACCTCCTCACCAGGCTGCATTGTGGGTAAAACACAGGCTGGGAACCAACTCTGCAGAGCCCACACTGCCCTGGAGACAGAGCCCTGGGACAGCCACACTGTCTCTACACACAGCCTTCAGGGCATGGAGTTAGGGACCTGCCTTTCATGGCGGCCCTCAGGATGCCCATGCGTAGCACTGCGGGTACATTATGCCTGGTGATTCAGGCAACACCATACACGCCCAGTACGTTCTGTCACCCACCCCACTTTGCAGATGGGGAGCCTGAGGTCCGGAGGGGCTCCCCTGCCTCAGTGGGCTGGGATGCAAAGGTGAGGTTGACTCCAAGCCAGGGCATCAGGCCTCTGACTGCTTCGCCCTGCAGCCCTCCATTTGGGGCCAGGGAATGGGTCCTGGGCACGGGGTGCCCTAAACATGATCCTCTTCTGGGGCATCATCTAGTCTTGGGAGGACACTGTGGGTAGGTAGGAAGTCAGAGTCACCTGGTCCCCCTCGGGCTGGGGAACCTCAGGGGCTGGGGCAGCCCCACCTCCCAGAACGCCCTGCACACAAGGTTGCTGACTAATTCTCTCTGCAAACGGCTCAGTTTCACATGCTTGCATTTCCAGTAACTGTGTGGGTGGATTTGTTTCATTTAAGGGGAAAATAAAACAAAACAAAACATGGAGGGTTTTCTTTCCCAAGAAGGGGACTCGCTAATTATGGGTTTTGCGCGTGCAGCTCCGGGCATCCTGGTGCAGTTCCACAGCCAGTGGGGCCTCCTGGCAGATGACTACCTCGGAAGACAAACCGCTTAGTCACTAACAAGCAGGACCAGGTGCCAGAGGTCAGGGGGTGGGGAGCTGCGCAGCTCGGCCCCCAGGCTGCCCGGGAGCCACAGTGCCCGCCTTAGGCTCTTTCCGGCTCAGCCCTGCCCGCGCCAGACAGGGGGAGGAGCCTGGGCAAAGAGCAGCTCTGTGCCAGGTGAGACAGCACCTCACCCTGACGTGCAGTGCCCCAGGGACATGGGACAGCGATGCCTTCCGGCTTCTGCTGCAGAAGGGCTGAGAGGCAGCTTCCAGAGGGCAGGAAGGGGAGTGTGGGGTGGGTGTGGGTGTGGGTGTGGTGTGTCCTCTGGCACACTCCCAGCCAAGTGATGGCAGCACGCATATGGGGCCCAGAGAGCTGGCTGCCCAGGGGGGACTTCAGTGTTGGTGATGCGCAGCCCTGAGGCCTCGGCTGCATCCTGAACCTGCTCACCTCCTCATCAGGCTGAAGGATGGGCAGGGAAGGGGTGAGTAGGGGGCTCCTCACGGTACCTGTGCGGGGCCCAGTGTCCTGGAGCATGCGTGTCCTGCTGTCCCGGAGTGGGCAGCAGTTCAGTGACATGTCTGTGTGCAGCCAGTCTGCTTGCCTCCTCTTCCTCTTCCTCCTCCCTTCCTCTTCCTCTTCCTCTTCTTTTTGTTTTGTTTTGTTTTTTTATTTGTTTGTTTTTTTGGTACTGGGGTACTCGGGGCCTTTGCATGGAGCTATATCCCCAGCCCTTTTTTAGTTTTCATTTTGAGACAGTCTCCCTAAGTTGCCCAGGCTGAGTTTAAACCTGTGATCCTCCTGCCTCAGCCTCCCAGAGTGCTGGATTATAGTCGCCTTTCTTTAGGACAGCGGCTGTTTCTCCCAAGTGACCAGCCACATAGGGAACCGTGTCCAGCCTGGGTGTGGGGCTGAGGCAGTTTTGGGTCTGACTTAAGACTCGTGGGTTGATGGCTGCAGCCTGGTACTTGAGTATAGTGTTTAACCTTCTGAGCATGTTTTCCTCTGTGAAATGAGGGTTAAGCATGGATGGAAGCAGGCTGCCTGGCGTCATCCTTCCAACTGCTGGGACCCTGGGCCCAGGTGCCCACATGCTGAAGCTTTCATCCTGGTCTTACTACCCAGTGGTCTTCCAAACTCTGCAGCCCAAGGTCAAAGGGCCCACAGGGAGGAGAGGCCAGTAGGGCCCTGGAAGGTTTTGACACAGATCTGCATTTACTTGGCAGGTGAATTGGGTGCTTCCTGGAGGAGGCTGGTCTTTGCTTAGGCTGTGGGAGAACCTGACAACAAGGAACGGGAAGAGATTCCTGGCGATGGGAGGTGGTATGAATGCAAACCCAGCAGAAGTGTGGCTGGGAGCTGGAGACCCAGGGATTGCCTAGGCCATGCCACCATCCAAGTCAGTGTGACTCCAGTGTGGGAAAAGAATGATGCAGGTTTTCAGGGCCTGGGGAAAGGACGGCGTCAAAGGTGTGTGTTGCTGGTTTCCTGTGGCAAAGGGGCTGATCTGCTTTGTGAGGCCCTGCAGCCTCCTGGCTGTCTGGGCGGGAGTTGTTCATTCCTCCTTGGCCTTCTGTTTCTCCTGCACATGCACATGGGTGTGTGTATGTGTGTGTGAGGGCCCTGTGTCCCCGGGAATGAGAGGAAGCAGGGTGGACAGCTCTGGGCTGTGCCAGGCCAGGTGGGGACAGGAAGCAGCTGTGCCAAGTCACTTTCCCAGGCAGCCCGGCATGCTGGCACTTCCTGTGCCCAGGGAGAGCAGGCCTCTGGGGGCCAGGCTGAGAGCAGGCAGGGGTGGAGGATGTGGGCACCCAGAGGCCGTGGATGCCCCATGTCCCAGGGGTAATGGAGCCTCCCTGCCTTGCTTTCTCCCCTTGCTGCATATCTGGGCCTCTACCCCTTCTCCTGGCTGTGTAGACGCTGCCTGGGCACATCATCTCCAGGCTGTGTGGGGACCAAGCAGGCAGGTAGCAGCATGGTGTCCTGCTTTGTGGCCCACCAAGCTCCCTGCCATCTCTTCTTCATGCCAGGGCCACGCTCCTGCCTCTGCTCCCAGGCTGCACATCCTGGGAATATCATGAACTTTCACCTGGATCCTGGGTCATTCTTCAGTCTCTTTGGGCCTCAGTTTGCACATCTGGAAACCTCACATCTGTGAGGTCCTCTTGCAGAAGTGCTGCAGGGCTGGCTGCAGGTGGGCATGGCAGTCAGAGAATTGTTCTTTTGTACATTCAGCAGTTTGGGCAGAATTCACGTGGATCAGGGCCTCTGGCCACACAGCCAGACCAGATGGGGTCCCTGTCACCAACGACTCACTGTCCATGGTGTGGACAGTCACATGAGCGGGTGATAGTAATGTGTGTGCAGAGTGTTGGGTCTGAACCACAGCAGCCTTGAGAATCCACCCTGGGGAGGGGTAGGGACTCAGAGGTGGCCGGGAGGAGAGGGAGACTGGACAGGTCAGTGGGGTGACTGGTTTTACGTGGATCTGAGTGACCTGTGTGCCTACATTGTTGGTTTTGTGGCCACTCCATGCCAGCTTCAGGTGGGAAGCCACCTGCCTGCCTTTGCTGTCCCCACCCAGACATCCCTGAAGGACCATGGCCAGGCCTTGGGCCAAGCTGGCCACCTGCCTGCCAGTGCCTGGGTCCGAGACAGCTGGGTCCAGTGACTGGGTTATAGCCTGACACACCCGCTCAGGGTCGGGCCAGAGTCCCCAGCCAGGGACTTGTGTGTTTAGGTTGATGTGGCTTCTCAACCTCCACCCCCTGCTGTAGTTCCTCCCTCCTGAGTTTGTGTTGCGGAGACTTCCTCCTCCAGATGTGTATAGACACTCTAAGTGAGCGCCAGACAGTGTCCTAGGCAAGAGGCTGGAGCCGGAAGGAGACAGACCAGAGGATGACAATTAGCTGTCCTTGTCTCTGCGGCCAGGACCGCTCCCTGTGTGCTGGACACGTCCACCTGCATGGCATCCTCCTCTATCAGAGCCAGATAGCTTTCACCTCCAGAGGACTCGCCTCCCAGGTATGTGCAGATGGGGGTACCCTCGCTTCCCTCCTGCCTTGGGGGTGCTCCTGAGAGTCAGGAGAGCCCCTGTGGTCTGGTGTCCCCTGCACACAGTGATGGAATGTTTATAGTAGCTGCTTTGTTCAAGGTGCACAAGGGAAGAGCACATCCACCACCCCTTTCCCATTATGAAGTGTTTCAGACCATGGAGCAGGAGGGAGTTGAGGGAGCTGGGGACACAGCCTGTGAGGAGTTCCGGGGTGGGGGGTGGTCCTGGAACATTTTCCAGGCATATCTTGTTGATCACTGTTGGGTTCCTGGTGCCCGCCGGGCATGATGGCTGGTGCTTGGTAGGAATTTGGATGGATGAGTGTATGGGTGGTTGTATGAGTGGTTGTGCGTGGATGGATGGGTGTGTGTGAGTGTGGGGGTGTGGTGTGGGTGGGTGGATGGATGGATAGGTTGGTGGGTGGGTGGATGCGTGTGTGTATGGGTGGGTGGGTGGGTAGATGTGTGGATGGGTGGGTGGATGGATGGGTGTGTGGGTGGGTAGATGAATGGGTGGGTGTGTGGGTGGATGGGTGGGTGAGTGTGTGTATGGGTGGGTGGGTGTGTGGGTAGATGTGTGTATAGGTGGGTGGATGGATGGGTGTGTGGGTGGATGGATGGTTGTGGGTGGGTAGATGTGTGTATGGGTGGGTGTGTGGGTGGATGGGTGGGTAGGTGGATGGATGGATGGGTGGGTGTGTTGGAGAATGGATCAAGGGTTGGATGGGTTGCGGGTTGGATGGTTGGGGCGGTAGGTAGATGGATGAGATGGATGGGTGGATGGGTGAGGGGATGAGTGGCTGAATGACCTAGTCAACCTCCTCACTGATGATAGAAAAGCTATCACCTTTGACCCGTCCACAGATCACAGGGCTCCATCCTCCTAGGGCTCAGCCCCCATGCCTAGGTCAGTGCTTGGCACATGGTAGGGTTTGGATTCCTCAGCCATATTGAAGACTGAATCAGCTGACCTTTCTCCAGTCCTGTAGGATCATGTCTGTTCACAGCTGGCCATGGCCTTCCTTTCAAAAGTGTGCTGAGGGTGGACTGTGTGTTTCTTGTTCTCTTGTAGGGACTTCTCATGTATGTCACCTGTGTCCTTGAGGCTGAAACCTCCCTGGGGGCCGGGTTTAGTGGGATGGGGCTATAATGCACTCTAGACATGAAAGGATGGAAGCCCTCACGTTCCCAGGGAAGACTCCCTTTTTCTTTTAAAATAGGCATCTCGGCCAGGCATGGTGACACATTTCTGTAATTAATTCCTGGGAGGCTGAGGCAGGAAGGTCACAAGTTCCAGTCCAGCCTAGGCAACTTAGATTTAGTAAGACCCTGTCCCAAAATAAAAAAAAAAAAATTAAATGATCTGGGACTGTACCTCAGCACAAAGATCCCACGTTTAATCCCTAGCACTGCAAAAACGTAAAATAGTCATTTCGCTTCCCTTGTCTGGCCCTTCCACATCTGAATTCCTGAGTCCTGACTGCAGCCTTCAGGCCCAGGCGGGAGAGACTTTGCCAAGGATTGTGATGAAAGGGGCAGCGGGTAATTACAGGTGCTGGAAATAGTCCCATTTCCTGTCAGCCTCCTCCTCCTACCCCCGCAAAAAAAGAAAACAACAAATTTCCCCAAAAACACTGAGCTGAAAAAAGCTCTTAGACCTTAGTTTAGTCTGCAGGGGCGGCCTGGGTGGGCGGCCTTAAACATTTCATTCCTGGGGCTTAGCGGCCCCCAGAGGGTCGGGTTTCTGGGTTCGTGGTCCCGGTGGAGCTAGCGAGCAAGCTCCCTGCACAAAGAGAGAGTGTGTGCGCTGGAATTCCAAGTATCCAGCCGCCCGGCCGTGGTGGGGGCTGCAGCCACAGGGCCCACACTTCAGCTTGGGCGAGAGCCACTCCATGCGACCCCAGCGAAGCCCACCCTGACCTGGGTTCACCACCTGGGTGCCCGGGGGGGCGGGGGAGAAGTAGTTTCCATACTCCAGGGCTTTGGACTGTGGAGCATAGCTTGGGCCAAGGACCCTGTCCAGAGGTGAGAGGCATGGGGATGCCAGTGAGCAGCGAGAGTGGCAGGGTGGTGAGGTCACTATTTTCTCCTGTGCTCCTGATTCTCCCTGTGACGTGCTGTTGGCAGAGATGGTGAGAGGCAGGTCACATGACTGAGTCCTGAGGGACAGGGTGGTGGCTCCGGAGTGATTAGGATACCTGCTCTCCCTGAGCACCTATCAGTTGTGAGCTTGATGGGCTCATTACCAACCACCCACGCCCACAGGCTTTTGCCCCAGTGATGGAGGTGTCCTTGTTTTTTTTGTTGGGCCCATCTCTTCAGGTTCTCTAACCAGTACTCCACACATACCAGGCCCAGGGCTGAGTGGGTGGCAACACTGTCTTGTCTCATCTTCAGATTGTCCCTCTGGGGACTCGGAACAATCACAGGTCAGAGCTGGGTCAGGGCCAGAGCTGGAATTGGAACCCCACGTTGTACAGGTGCTGTGTCTGTCTCTCACTGTTGCAAGTTTTGCCGAGAATCTTCTTTGTTCTACCTGTCCGGAGCAGCAGTATCCCTATGCCTGATTCCCATCATGCACTAGGCTCTGGGCAAGAGGAGCCTCAAGTTCTGACTTGATGGGTGATGCACAGGGGACATAGACCAAGAGGGCCTAGGGCCCTTTGCTGGTTCACACTCTTCAACATCTTATGAGAAATGGTGTCATTGCTGGACAGAGGGGGAGGTGGCTGGGGAGGACAGTGCCTAAGGGGTCCTGGGACAGTGACCACCTGTTGGTTCCTTGGTGGCTGGAAATGAGCAGGAGGCCGGGAGACAGGTGTCAGAGAAGGACGTAGTCTGGCCCGGCCCTGCTGACAGTCAGCAGGAGGAAGCATGCATTAGGTCACCAGACACCCCAGCCCTCCGCACCCGCCTTCCTGGTGCGCGTCCCAGTCCCAGACCCTTCCCTTTGTTGTCTGGCGCGTCAGACGTCTGTGCTTGCTTGGAGGTTCCTGAATGGGGCTTGGAAATAGGTCACTCCCTTCCCGTGCTGCCAGCACTGACCTACGTGTGACCTTCCCCGCGGTGACAGTGTCTGGCTGTCACTGTTTGATGCTGGCCATGGAAGGGCTGGGCAGCACCTCTTCCCAGCTCTGGCCTTCAAGGACTTCGCCACCCCAGCTGCAGCCCCCTGGATGCACCTTCCGCCAGCGCCTCCTCCCCTCTGCCATGTTGGAAAGGGGAAATCCGAACTTGGGACCTTCCGCCCAAGCGGTCATGGTGTGTGTGGGCTGGGCTGGCGGCCGAGCGTCTGGGTGAAGCAGACAGGTTCCTGCTTCTGGGTGAAGCAGACAGGTTCCTGCTGGGCTGGGCCCAGGGTGGCTGGCGGCAGGACTCAGCGCCCCCAGGCCTTTGCTTTCTGTGGAATCACTGGGATTTTTCCATTTCTCCCCTGGTTAGTCCCGAAACTGTCCCTTGGGGCTGTGGGCAGAGATATAGTGGATCTGGGAGACGCTTGCTGGAGAGATCAGAGGTGGTAGTGGCCAGGTGCTCCTTGTCCATGCCTGGAGCCCCGTGCTCAAGGGGTGGCTTAGTATCCTTCAATCCTTCATGGAATCCAGGTGTGAATGGAACAGAGACAGGACTGCCAGGCCATCTCCATCCAGGGAAGTGGCCTCTTTCTCACACTTGCTGTCCTTGTGTCATTGGGCACCAAGAGCGCATAGTGGGCAGTCTCTGGGGAAACAGCTGAGATGTCTAAGTATGACTGTCAAGTTGACTGCCTTGGGAACTGCTGAGGGGATCAGTGGAGCCCACTTCTGCATGTGCCTAGGTGGTCGTGGAGGCATGGCTGTAGGGTCTGTAGCAGTTCCCTGGCCCATTGCTCCCTGGTACTGTTCCCTGCTCAGCTTCCAGCCACCTTGACCTGAGAAGCTTTGCTCCATGATGCCCTTCTGCTGTGATACTCTTTCCTTGAAGCAGCTGACCATGGACTGATCTCCTTGAAACCACAAGCCAGATTAAACCTTTCCTGCTCCAAGTGTTGGGTACTTTGTGCCTGCTGTGGGGAAGCTGACTGATACTGAATACCTCCATGGTTACCATCAGAAGCTCAGGAAGGACTGACTAGGCCCAGAGCAGTGGTGTCACACAGCAGAGTCCACAGAACAGGGCATCTGGTGCCTAACTGCCACGCCTTGCTGTCCCCTTGTGGCCAGCTGCAGAAGGCTCCACTTGGCAGTCCTGGGTCCTGGACTCTGTACTCACTGAGGGGTTTGTCAGGTGGGGACAAGGCAGGAGTTGTGACAAAAGCTTGTTGTGCCTTGGAGAAAGCCCAAACCTGGGTTTCCCTGCCATGGAGTCTGCCAATGCCCAGCCTGTCTTGTTCCATAAAAGAAACTTTGTGTGTGGCTCCTGCTGCCCAGACACTCTGGGAAGGGTGTGACAGTCTCCCAGCCGCAGCGTGCTGCAATGGTCACTCTCATGACCCCTGACTTCTTGGATTTGACCCCAGGCCAGACGGTTGTGTTTGGGACAAGAAGTCTGTTCTCCCTGCCATGGGGCTGGTATGGTTGGGTCCAGACCAGACGGAAGTTCTTAGAAAATTAAGTGGGGTGGGTGCAGGGATGCTGGCCTTGTGGGCTGGCAGGTGGGAGAGGTCATGCCCACTCCTGCCACTGGGGACTGGCTGGTCCTGCCCCCTGGGGCAAGCGAGCTCTGGCCTGACTTGGGGACTGAGGTTTGGATCGGGAGAAGAGAGCCAGCCAGGGACAGACAGACAGATGCTGGGTCACCTCCCCAGGAAGGCAGTGTGGTCAGGGAGGCTCTAGCATCTTCTTCTCTAGAGCAGTGTCCTGGCAGAAGGGGGCAGTGTGGACCGAAAGGGCCATTTGCTGGTCCAACAGGTGTTTGTTTACTGAGTATCTACTATGTGCTATTTGCTGTCTGGGTCCTGACACTGGGGTACATGAGACCCTTGTGGAGCACCTGTTGTGCCCTGTGCTCCCAGGGGGACTGGTGGTCTGATGCATGTGACCAGTAAGCATGGCTGTCCCCCACATGGGCACAGGGCGCTGGGGCGGGGTGCGTCTGCCACATGGTGGTGGTGATGGGAGGTGTGACCTCAGCAGAGGCTGATGGCAGAGAGGGGGAGCCCTGGCTCCCCAAGCTTTGTGTCCAGAACAAGCAGAGGGCTTGAGACACACAGAGGTTCTGTGTGGGGATTGGGCTTTGCAGAAGTAACCGGAAGTGGGGAGCTGCACAGTGTTGTGGGGAGAGGGGAGCAGGTGATAAGCTGTCCTGAGGTTAGGGACACAGTGAGCTTTCACATGGGGTGGCCATGTGTCTTGTCAGCAAGGGCAGTGACGGGAAAGCGCAGAGGGACAAAGGTAGAACCTAGTCACACAGTGCTTTTGTGGGCAAGACTTTGACCCTTGCCCTTGCCTGTGTCTGGTATACAGCAGGGTGACCTGCATGTTTCGTGAATGCCAACAAAGGGTTTTGAGCAGGGACGCTCCCTTGGGAGGGCACTGTGATGACACAAGAGAGGGCTCAACTTAGAGCCTGGCTGAAGACCCGATCCTTCCCACCCCAGCCAACTGTGTCCTGCCACAGGCTGCCCGAGCTCCGGCCACCACCTGCCCGCTCCTCGGGAGGCATGGCAGACGTTGGGTGGCAGGGTGGAAGCTGTTATTAGCTGGGCCTCAGCATTCAGTCAGAGCAGCTGTGCCCGCCTCCCCTCTGAGGTGCCAGTGGGGCTGGCGGGGCTCAGGTGGTGCAGGTGCAGAGCTGTGTTTCTAAAAGTGGCTGCCTAGCTGCCTTCCCATGCGGGTGGTCCCGCTCCCGGTGCTGATGCGAACACCCTTGGGATTGAGGTTGGAGGGGAAGCCCAGTGTGGTGGTACGTGAAACCAGCAACCTGAGAGGCTGAGGCAGGGGAATGGCAGCCTAGGCAATTTAGGAAATGCTGTCTCAACATAAATAAGAGAGGATGCTTGTCCCTGCCACGCAGAGGGGTGCAGTCTCTCAAATCCCCCACAGCCCTGCTGTCAGGATTGAGGCAGGGTCAGGAGGCAGAGACAGGGTTTGGGGCCCCTGAGGCCAGAGGACTGGCCCCCTCTTATACTTTTGTCCCCTCTGTCCCCAGGTGTGTGGCCGGGCCAGCCCTGCCATCGAGGGGCCGGGGAGTGCCCTTGAGGGGCAGGGCTTGCTCTCCTCTGTTTTGTTGGCTGGGCCTTAGTGCTCATAGGAAGTCCTCTTGGGTAACGAAGGGTCCCCCTGTGGGGCAGCTGGGTACACTCAGCTAAGGGGCAGGTTTGAGAGCCCTGAGAGGTCGGGGGACCCTCTGGGCCTGCTACAGCTGCCCATGTCCGCTGTCCCCAAAGGAGCCACCAGGGCCCAGGGTCCCTGGAGATAAATGGTGGCTGGGTCAGCTGCCAGCAGAGCAGAAAGCTTTCCTCATCCTTTGATTTAGAGTGCGGTGGTTTCATTTGAAAGACTTTCTGCCTCTGATCAAAACACAGAAATCCCCATGGACACCGAGGCAGCACGGGGGCAGCTAGCACCTTCTCTTGGGGGGTCCCTAATCCTTCCCTTCCAGCCTGTGGCCTTGTCCAGCCTTCTAGGCCCTCAGGCCACCTGGCTCCTGTCCCCCACTGTCCCCAGGCCTGTGCTGCAGGACCCTGTGCATGGGCAGCTCAGCAAGGGTGCAGGGTGGCTATCCACACCCTCAGGCTCTCACAGGATGACCCACCGGATGTGGGGAGAGAGCATTGCTTTGTTTTTCTCTCCGCCCAACTGACTTCTGTTTGGGGTGCATTTCCTGGTGCACTCAGCCTGTCCATGCATTGTTGTTGACTATGACGTAGGCACACACGTCTTTGGGGGGAAAGGGGTTTAAAAGTGACTGCTCATCAACAAGGTGCAAAATTGAACAAATCCTGGTAAACTGTACCACGCGAGGCTCTGGTCTGGGGTCTGTATGGGGAGCAGCATTCCTGGGAGCCCAGGGGGGGTTGGGGACATAGTGGCACCCTGGCTCTTCTCAGTACTGTTGGGTGAATTGTCTTCTCTAGGAGCCTGGGCCTGAGGAGTGGAGTGTGGGAGTGGTTTGGCCATTTCCTGAGGTCCCAACCAGGTTCAGCAAATTCTCTGGGCCAGAGGGTGTGTCCCTAGGCTTTGGGGTCGCACAGTGTGTTGGAGCTGCCCACCTCTGCTGCGGGCCTGGCTGTGTGACACTAAAACTTTATTTGCAGAAGTAGACAGTGGGTCAGGCTTGGCCTGTGGGACACCATTTGCCCAGCCTTGGTCTAGTCAAAGAGGATGGACCAAGTGGTTGTGGTGGTGCATGCCTGTGATCCCAGCGCTCTGGGAGGTTGAGGCTGCGGGATGGAAATTTGAGCCCGGCGTGGGCAACTTAGCAACTTAGTGAGGCCCTGTCTCAAAATAAAACAAAAAGGTACCCCACTCAGTCCCCCTTCTGTCCCTCTCTCAAATAGAAGCTTTCTTTTCCTCAATAAATATATTCTATTCCTCAATAAATATATTTTTAAAAAATAAAACAAAAAACGGCTAGAGATGTAGCTCAGTGCAGAGGTGCTGGGTTCAATCTCCAGTGCCTCTAAAGGAAAAGAAAAAAAGAAAATTTAAAAAAGAAGGCAGCCCTCAGTGGGCTTCGAAACCAGTCCTGGGTTCCTCACAGTGCCAGCCTCTGAGCTTGGGTGTATGAACAGGGTGCTCTGTCACAATTGCACTTTGAAGGGCTGGGGCATGGCATGGACCCCACAGAGTGTGCGGGAACAGGTGGATAGATGGCTCTTGACATCATGCTGTGCAACACGCCGAGCACCTCCTCTTTTAGGGCCTGGTGAGCATGGAGGGGTGCTATGTAGGGTGCTGTGAGGGGGGCACCCCTCTGGGTATTGGGCACAGATGGGCTTCTGAAAAAACTCCCCTTCTCCTCTGGCTTGGGAAACCCTAGCATTGAACAGAATCTGTGAGTTTTTACACTACAGGACTTATCAGAGCCTTTAAAAGGTGCTGCTGGCTTTGGGACTCTCTAGGAGAGGGTCAGATGTTTCCCCAAACTCACGAATGTGCTCTTAAGGCCTTAAAGACCTGTGCATCCCACTTGGGAAGAGCTGATAGCCGTTTGGTGCTTTATTTTACAGATGGGGAACCTTAGGTGCAGAGAGGCCACTATCTCTCCATCAAGGGTACCCAGAGGGCTGGGACAGTATTGGGGTGAACCCCTCCTTCCGGGTGGAGTCCTGGGTGTTGGTTCCAGTCTGTGCTTTGGGCCCCATCAGGGGTTTGTGTCCCCGGAGCACCAGATCCTTGGTCGACAGCTCTCCTGGCCTCGGGCTTTCTCAGCCCCTGTGACGCTGAGGTTAGGGGCAGCACAGCTCTCCAGGCAGGCCTGGTCAGCTCTGTGAGAAGCCCAGTAGCACCCCGCCTTAGCACTGCCCCCCCAGCTGTGTGACCTGCTCAACCCTAGCATAGGTGCCCAATTGGAACCTCTCCCTTCTAGTCGTGGCCCTGCCGTTGCTGGGCTTCGGGGCTCTTGCCGGAGTGGAACCCATGAGGAGGCTGCTAGGGGCCTCTGTGCCGCCACGCAAGCCCAGCACAAGGGCTGCAGGCAGCTGAGCTGCAGGGTCCGTGGTGTGGGAGATAGAGGCGGAGGCAGAGGCGGCTTGGGCAGCAGACAGCACAGAGCGCCGCTGGCTTGGGACTTCACGCAGGCGGTGAAGGGCAGTGACAGGTGTCAGGCGGGACAGGAGCAGCTCTGAGGGAGGCAAGAAGCCCAGGTGTGTGTCAGGGTGGGGGCTCGTAGCTGGGAGGGGCCCGGAGGCTGGGAGACCTCTTGTCAGCATGCTGGTCACAGGCGGGCCCACTGCCAGGCCCAGGGGACGCGGGGCTTGGGCAAGGATGGGTGGAGTCGGAGATCTACAGAGATGTCTGGCTCATTTTATTCTCAAAACTCTGGATTTGGAAGCATTTGGAGCCTTCCGGGGCGGTTCCTAGAGCCCAGGGCCAGTTGCTGTGCGGGATGGGACAGCTGGTGCAGAGCTTTCCAGGGTGGTGGCCATGGACAGGAGCAGCTGCCCACCCCCATGGGTGCCTGTGTTCAGTGCGCATGTGGCATCTTTCCTCCGATTGGCAGCTATAAACAGGAGCCACGTGGGGCTTTGTTTCAGGGTCTTGTGGGAGCTCAGGACTGAAGTGCACCCTGGGGTCGGTGTACCGTGTGGGTTCAGGTGAGAGAGTCAGTCCCAGAGCCCTGAGGTTCTGGGAGTGGTGGCCTTCTGGGTGGGCGAGAGGGATGGTTAGAGCCAGTGAAGAGCCAGGAAAGCCCTTCCGCAGTGCAGTGGGCTGGGCGTGCTTGTAGTCCTAGCCCTCCGGGAGGCTGAGGCAAGTTGGATCCCAGCCTGGGCAGCTTAACAATTGTGGAGCCCGTCTGTCAAAATGAAAAAACAAAAGGACTAGGGATATTTTTCAGTGCGAAGGCACAGAGTTTAATCCCTAGTATCACAAAACAAAACAAAACAAAACAAAACAAAACAGTTTCATGTTTTCAACCTTTGTACTTTCTGTACATGACTTTTTTGGTAAGGAATGAGAGGGGTTGTTATATGTAAATATTAGTGTGGGTCCTGTGTGAATATTTGTAGATGCAAATATAAAGACGTACAAATCTCCGGGCATCCTACCACCTCAAGTAGCCATTGTATGTCTGTGGAGCTTTTCTTTAATCTGCTCATTCACCCGTGGACCCCCGAGTCCTTTCTGTCTGCTGAGGACATGGGTGTGCACATCTCTCCCCAGCCAAGCTGGGAATGTCGCTCAGGGGTAGAGACACGTCCCTTGTCTACCACGTGAGGCCATGGGTTCAGTCCCCGGCAGCCAACCTGACCACGCTAGTGCCAGGTACCGGAGTTCCCAGGACTTGGCGGGAGCCCTCGGCTGCTGTGCTGTGTGTGAACTGCCACCATCTCTGGTCTCCCCTTCTCTTTTGCTTCCCTGACTGCGCAGTAACCTGAAGCTTGTTCTGTCCTTTTGAAAAAGATGGTGACAAAGTAGACACAAACATGAGATTTGCCAGCATTACCGCTTTACACGGGCAGCTCAGCAGTGCTAATCGCACTCGCACCTCTGTACAGGTTAGGATGTCTTTCATGTCTCACAGCTGAAGTTCTGCGCCCATTAAAAAAGTTCTGTTTCCCAACCCTCAGCTCCTAGAGCTGCCCCACTACTGGCCATCGCTGTGAATCTGGCTCCTCTAGGGACCTGTAGGAATGGAAGCAGGTCGTATTCGTCCTTTTGTGACTGGCTTGCTTTGCTTAGCATGAATATCTTTTTTTTAGCATGAATATCTTCAAGGTTCCTTTGTGTTGTAGCATGTGTTAGAATTTCCTTACTTTTTACTTTTATTTATTTTTGGGGGGTTGGTACTAGAGATTAAACCCAGGGCCTTCACACTGAGCTATACCCCCAGCACTTTTTTCACTTTTTATTTTGAGAAAGGGTCTTGCTGTGTCACTAAGTTGTCCACGCTAGTCTCACACATGAAATTTTCCTGCCTCAGCCTCCTGGAGCTTTCTTTTTAAAGCTAAACTATATCCCACTGTATGACCATGGAGCTTTTATTTAATCTGCTCATTTACCCATGGACCCGAGTCCTTTCTGTCTATTGGGACTGATACTGCTGAGGACACAGGTGTGCAGACCTCTCTCTGACACCCTGTGTCCATTCCACAGGGCACATACCCAGAAGTGGAGTCAAGGGGTCACGTGATGCTCTGAGTTCTGTGAGGAAGTGGTGCTGCTTGCTGCAGCCCCACACCATTTTACATCCTGAGAGTGAGGCACAGGCTTGCGCCTCCTCCACATCCTTGCGGATACTTGCCTGTCCTGTTTTGGCTTGTGGACGTTCTTCTATCCCACTTTAAAATAAGTACATAAACCTTTTATTGAAGAATAATACATCCAGGATAGTTCTGTTCCTTCTCATTTGCCCAGCTATGAATGCAAGTCCCTTTGAGGTGCTGATGTCCATTTAAAGGATCTCACCTTCATTTTCTACCCCAGCCACCCAGAGCTCTCGGAGGTGACGGTCGACCAGTGCCGGCTCCTTCCTTGGCTCCGTCCCTGCACCAGGAGGCCCGTCTCACACTGGCGGGCTCTGGGGTGCGAAGAGATGCCCCATTATCGCCTCAATTCTGTGTTCCTCTGTCTGCTTGGGAGGTTGGACATCTCAGTGCTGTTCGCAGATTTGCTGTTCGTGTTTACTGTTCTGAGTGAGCTGTTTGCATCTTGCAGGCATTTCATTATGTGCCCAAGGAGGATCCAGGGTGGGTGCGTTCAAGACGGGCTTGGGCCGGGCCGCTCTGCAGACTCCTGCCTTGCAAGTGACAGTGGTCTGGGTGGCAGAGCAGGGACACAGTGCTCATGAGGGGGCTGGGAAGGGTTGGACTGAGGAGGTGACGGTTTGGGTTTGTGTGACCAGGAGCCTGAGGGTGGAGGAGGCAGATGAGCAGTCTGTTGGGGTCCCCGAGAGATGCCGTTCGAGGGGCACAGCAGGTTCAGAGGAGATGCGGCTTGGAGCCAGAGAGCAGAGGAGACCGGAAGGGAGGCTGAGGCTACCGGTGAGGGGTGGAGGAGCTGGCATAGCCTGGAGAGTGAGGACCGTGGGTCACGGGGACAAGGGAGCACCTGATACAAGGACGGGTGTGGTATTTTCAGATGCGGTTGAGAAGCACGGAGGATGTTCTTTCTGAGGCCATTTGCTTGATGGAGGAGGATTTTTCAACCTTGGAAGAGCCCATTCCCTACAGGGCCTGGGTATGACTGGCTTGGGCAGGGTGGGGCCATCGGAAGTGGCAGCAAGAGAGAGCATCACTTCATGGATCCTCACCAGCAGGTGTTGGCTGAGCTCCTGTGGGCAGCGTGGGCCTCGGCTGTCCCCAGGTGACCAAGGCTGGGTGGCGGCGGCGGGGGTGGGGTGGTGGTGTTGGAACCACTTTCTCTGGGACCCCCTCACCCTGCTCTGTTCAGCGCCTGGCTCCAGAGCCAGCCCCAGGGGCTGGGAGACTCGGGTCACTTCCTGGGCAGCAGCAGCCTGATGCAGCCTCATAGCTGCTGGGGTGCTGTATCTGCTTTTGCAAGTCACTTCTGCCTCCTGCCACTCCGTGTCCTTGTCAGATTGCTGGAGTGCCCAGTGTGAGTGGATGGGGACCGTGCCTGCCGCGGGGGCCTTGGCCATGCAGACAGGACCAGAAGTAGCCAGGGGATAGGAATGGCCTCTCTCAAACTCCACTGAAAGGCAAGTGGGTTGCAGAGAGGCCCAAGGCAACTGTCACCAAACATGGTGACTCCTCTTTGTGGGGCTGACTGTCCCCTCCAGCACAGCTCCTGGGGGAGCAAGAGGGGCAGCAGTGGCTGTAGATCACATTAAATAGGCAGAGGGAGGCAGGTTGGGACAATCAGCCTGTTTCCCAGTAATGGTCAGCACTTGTTCAGTCGCCTCAGGACAGAGGGACCCTTCTTTCGGTGACTTCTCTATGCCTCGGATTTTTCTTTTCTTTTCATATAAAGCAAAGGATTTTTTAAAATTGTGGCAGATATGTTCAACATAAAAATTGCCATTTGAAGCACTTTCCAGAGTCCATTCAGGCCAAGTGTGGTGGCACATGACTATAATCCCAGCACTCAGGAGGCTGACGCAGGAAGATCACTCCAAGTTTGAGTCCAGCCTGGGCTACAAAGTGAGTTGCCAGCCTGAACTGCATAGCGAGACCCTGTCTCAAAAAGACCAAAAAAAAAAAAGATCACTAAGTGGATTCACACTGTTGTGCTCCCAACCCCAGGGCCTCCTCAGGGCTGTCTCATCCCCTCCAACTGCAACTGTGTCCCCTGATACACAGACTCTCAGGCCCTCCCCCAAAGCCTTGGTGACATCTGTGCTGCTGTTCCTCTCTGTGAATCTGACCATTCCAGGGGCCTCAGAGAAGTGAAATCCTATAGAATTTGTCTTTCTGTGACTTACTTCCCTTTGCAAACTGACCTCGAGGGTCACCTGTATTGTGTCAGGTGTCAGAATGTCCTCACGGGCCTGATGTATGTCCCTTTGTGTGTGTACCACATTTGGCCACCCATTCATTCACCTGAGGGTACTTGGGTGGCTTCTGCCCTTGGCTGCCGTGAACAGTGCTGCAGTGAACATGAATACACAAACACTGGTGCTGGCTCCTGCTTTGACGTCTGTGGGATATGCACCCCAAAGTGGAATTGCTGGTGGGACGGTAATTCTGAGTTCTTATCAGGAGCTTCTGTACGTGTTTTCCAAAGGGGCTGCACCGTTCCACAAAATGGAGTATTTTGCTTGGGTGATCTTTAAGGCAACTTTGTGCTCTGAAGCAATGTTGCGGCTCTGGGGTCCCTTGGTCAGTGGCTGGGAGGTGACATTTTGTGGTAGGGTTTGACCTCTCCCACCGCCCTATGCGCCCATACGCATCACACAGAGCTGTATGTGCCTTGGGCATTACTGGAGGACCCACAAGGTCCTGGGACGTGCCGGGCACCTCGCTGGGATTCATTATCTTCTTGGCGCCTCTCCCCAGTCTTCCGGAGTTGGTACTCAGTCTTCATGTTTTTTTGCAGGTGGAAAAGTGGGTGGTGCTCTCTCATGCTCCCCAAGTGTGTATCTTGGGTCACAACCTTTTCATGCACCCAGCATCTCTTTCCTAATTCCTCTTTCTGCTTGCTGACCTACGTCCCCCAAGGGAATGAATGAGAAGAAAGAAAGCAGTTGAAGGCGGGAAAGAGGCAGGAGCAGAGGGGACAGAAAGAGACCTGAAGGGCATCCATGTGTTTTCTGATGCCTTCAAGCAAATGTTTGGGGACCATCTCCCACACAGGAACCTGGCCAGCCCCTCACTTGGAGCCCCCAAGAGTGTCAATTGCTGTGTCTTGGGAACAGCTGTCACCACTGCTCTTTGCAGGAGCAGCGGAGCTGTAACGGCCCTGTGGGAAGATGGGGACATCGCTCTCTGTGGACACTGCTTCCGGTCCCCTCCAGAAGCGCAGGGGGTTTCATATACCAGCAGAGGAAGCTTCCTGCTGTGTCCTCTCCCCATCCGGTTCCTGCAGGTCTCCACCAGGAGCTGCTCCGAGTGCCCAGGTCCTGGCTCCCTGCTGTGGTGTGTGGCCCGGGCCATCTGGCTCCAGACCATGTTTCCAGCTCTCTCTCAGGGTGTTATTGCCTTGAATGCCTTGGCATTCCCAGAAACCTCTGCATCAGCCTGGGGCAAAAGGAGAGGGACAGGGGCTTTCCGGTAGTTTCTGTCTACTTGTCCCGGAAATGTACCATGTGAATTCCCAGCACGTCGGCGTCGGGATTAGAGGCTGTGACCCTACTCTTAGCTCCAGCTACCCAGCCCCCAGCTTCTTGTCCTCAACGATGGGACAGGATGGGTGGGGCCCTCCAGCCCCTCTCAGGAAAGGACTGAGAAGTTTAAAGTAGGGGGTCACTCCAAGGCAGGTCCCCTGCTCCAACAGAGTGGCAAGTCCTTGTACCCGCCAGCTGCCAGCCCAGCTGCTCAGTGAGATTGTTAATTTGCTTTAACTTGAAGACCCCCTGGTTTGGGACCAGAAGCCCTGGTGAAGTTTGTGGGGAGCAGCCAAGGCTGGCTCTGGCTTCCTCCTCCCTTCTGCTCTCTTCTCCCCTCGGTCACGGGCGCCGAGTCTCTGCCACTGTGCAGCGCAGTCCCGACTTCGCACCCGGAGCTCAGCCCGGCAGCCTCCTGCTCCTCTGCCTCCTTCCCTTCCCTCCCCCAGCCTGCAGCCCACGTGGCCGAGGTGGGGCTAGAGATGCCTTAGGAGAGCCCCACCGGTGAGCTGGTGGCTCCTCCTGTGTGTAGGGGCTTGGACCTGCTGCCCATGGGGCCTCCAGGTCCTGGCTGTGGAGGAGGGGAGCACTTTCCCCTGGGTGCCTGGTGACATTTGATTGGGGGACAGAAAGCTGGTCATGCCACCCTCCATTTGGCCCTGGGCGGAGGTCTCAGTGACCCTTTCTGAGGTGTCACAGGCATCCGATACCGCCACACCTGCCAGGTGTGGGGATGAAAGTAGCTGTGAAACCTTGGTGTGGAGCCCAGGGTCAGCCGTGACTCTGCCCTCGCCCAGGCCCCCATGCCAGCTCCCTCTGCCCTGCCTTCTCTGGGCCTGGGGGCCCTGAGCTCCACAGCGGCCCCCCTGGAGCCTGTGAGAGTCTGTGCCATGGCTCTGTAATTGTTCCCAGCAGTGTGGAGCGAGGCCTGCGCGGCCTCCAGTGTTTGTTTTGCTCTGTGTTCGGCCAGTGGTAACCAAGGGCCGCTTCCCCTTGGTGACAGCCGGCAGGCTGCGGCCAGCGCTCCTCCAACCTGGCCGAGAGCCTGGGGACCTGTGAGCAGCCATGGGCACAGAGGACAAGCTCGTCCTGAGCTGCCTCGGCCCTCTCTGATGGCCCCGTGGGGAGGACCAAGGGCTCTTCTCCTGGCTCCGTCCCCAGGCACTTGCGAGGAACATTCCAGAACTCCGGATTCCCTAGTAGGTGTCTGGGAGACCAAGGCCACTCGCTAGCCAGCGCCATGGGGGCGGGTCATGGTCGGGATGGGTGACTTCAGCCAGGGCTCAAGGCTGGCTGACGGTTAAGTGACTGTCCCCTTACCCGAAGTGGGGCGGGACACAGGTCTCAGAGGTAACCCCAGGGCAGAGGAGGAGGAGACGGGGGAGGTGCTGGGCAACAGGGAGGGTGCATGCGGGAAGATGGCCCTGTGTCCGAGCTGGCTGGCAAGCTGGTGTCAGGGGTTGTTGGGTTGAGGGCCCCTCCGAGCATGGTGGGCTGAGGGGCATCTGTCAAGAGCTGTGGTCAGAGGGCGGTCACTGCGCCTTTGTCCTCCCAGATACCAGGTGAACTCAGGCTGGTGAGGGAATCACAGCCCAAGTTGTGTGCCCCCCATGTCTGCAGGTCCAGTGGGGGGACAGGGACCTGACCTGGGACTCCGGTACACAGGGAGGTCCCGGCCTGACGGGGCCAGGTGCTCCACCCTGCATTGGGTCACCTGGGTCAGCACCAGAGCCTTTGGGACACAGGACGGGGCCTGAGAGACTGCAGCAAGCTCCTGGGCAGCGCACTTGCTGCTGGCCCTCGGGCAGCCCTGGATATCACCACTGCGGGCAGGGCGGGTGCCTGTCCCCTCGCCCTGAAGGGACTGGGAAGGGGCTGACTGCTGCACTTGCAGGCCCACGCCTCTGCTTTTCTGTTTGGGGCCTGGAGAGTGAGCTGTCAGTCAGCCGCGGCGGGGTGGGGCTGGGCCGAGTTCTCACGGAGTCCTGCAGCCAGCCCAGCTGCCGATCCCATTAAACCTCTGTGATTCACGGCGCAAGGGATGCGATGGAGCGAGGCGCTGGGTTGCGAAAACTCGGGTCCCGGCGGGGCGGCGCGTGCTGCTGGCAGGTCTCGCAGTCTCAGCAAAAAAGAGGCGCCTCTGATATGGGAACGGAAACTAGGGGGCCGGAGCACAGAGAGAGGGGTTCCCGCGAGAGGACCGCGATATCCTCCTCTCTCAGTGTGTGTGTGTGTGTGTGTGTGTGTGTGTGTGTGTGTGTGTGAGTGAGTATGTGTGTGTGTGCGTGCGCGCTCGTGCCTGTGGTGAGGTGCCAGCCCCCCAGGGGAGGTGGGGGTCCAGGGAGCTTGCAGCTGCGTCCTTGTTGAATGGGAAGCCCAGCTTTCAGAGGAAATACCTTTCCAAAGTAGCCCATCTGATGTCACAGCTCTGGCAAGTGCTGGGGTCCGCTGTGTCCCCATGGGCGGGGCCTAAGGGCCCTTGGCCAATACTGGGCCACCGTGTGTTTCCAGGGTTACACTGGGACTCTCCTGCCCTCCTCCTGGCTCCTCCTCCGCAGCCCCATTGGCCTCCGAGACCAGCCTGTCGGGGATGTTGGGCCAATTTCCCTTTTTGCACTTCCCCTTTCCTGTGTGTTCTCAAGAACTGATGAATGGGACAGCTTGCCCCAGATCCAGGCGGTTGTGCTGAGACACTTCCCCATGCCGAGGTCCTGGCCACCTGGGACCAGTGAGGGGAGGAGGGGAAGGGCCACCACTCCCCACCCAGGGGACCCCCACCACCCCTGTCCACAAGACACACCCAGGAGGCACCCAGGCAGGGTCAGGCGGTTGGGGGGCGGGCACAGTACCTGAGGGCTTCCTGTGGTGAGCTCTGTCACCCCACTGAGCTCGAAATGGCAAAAGGTGGCCCCAGAGCTACACCGTGGCATCTCCGGGCCGCTGTTCTTTGCAGAGATAGCTGAGCTTGGAGCTGGGAGTGGGTTTCAGGGTTTTTGTAGTTGGTTTCTGTCACCAGGGGCCCCAGGACACCCATTTCCCCTCCATCTCTCTCTCCCTCTCTGCCTTTTCCCTGCGCCTCTAAGGTATGAGCCTAAACACTAGCGCATGCTGTTTGCTGAGGCTGAGCTCCGTGGGTCCCTGTCTTATCCTTAAGCTAACCAATGTGGCTGAACCCTCCTCACCCCCATTCCGATGGAAGAGGGACCTGAGGCTGGGGTAGGGCTTTGCTCAAGGCCACCTGCTGTGGAGGTGAAGTGGAACCAGGTAACCCTGCTCCACACCACACATCTTCTCCATCTTGGCAGGATTGTGTCCCACCCACATTGTCCAGGTTGGCCCAGCATGCCCAGCATGGGTGCAGCATAGAGATATCTACCACGTCCCCCAGAGACTGCTGTACCAATCTAAGGAGCTTTGCTCTTACCCAGTTAGCACTATCTGAGTCTGGCATGCTGAAGACATGTGTCACCTCTGGCCAAACTGACACGTAGTCCTGTTGTGCCTGGCTTCCAGTTTTGCAGCTGACCCGGCTGTCTCTGTCAGGAGGACCCAGCACGCACCTCATGGGCGGGGCTTACATCATGTGGGGTACTGCACTGAGTGCTCAATCAGCAGTGTAGCTTCACAGGTGATGGCATCACCGATTGCATATGGTGCTCTGGGTCACGTCTCGGGTCCTGCTACATCTGCTGGCCCCAGGTCCAGGCTGTGCCCTGCATTGCCTCCCTTGCTGGTCTCCCCACATCTCTCCTGGCTGCCAGCAGGTTCTGGACGGCTCTCAGCTCAGTAGCCAGATGGATTCTTTGCTGTTCACCTGCCCCAGAACCTTTGCACGTCCTGTTCTTTCTGCTTTTTCCCTGGAATTTAGTCATGTGTCCCTTACTAACAGGCTGCAGGCTGAGGAGTGTCTTGTTAACTGTTCAGGCATCACAGGATCATCATGGCAGCATAAGCAAACCTGGGTGGCTCAGATCACCTGCCACCCATGGCCTTGAGAGGAGATGCGCGATGGAGCAATGCCGAGGTGTGTGCGGCTGCTGCTGGCAGGAGGCGGCACTGTGTTCCGGCAATCTTCCCCTGCACAGAAGGGGTGCGCTCTGAAGCAACAACCGAAAGCATAGTAGAGTTAATACACAATCTGCAGGCATCGTGGTTATGCTCAGCATTGCGTACCATGCACGGTCCTAGCCGCTGGCTCGTCCACAGTCACCCTGCAGTGCACTTGGCTGTGATGTCACACCATGGCCACTGCGTCACCAGGCAGAGGGATACCTTCAGTCCACTGTACTCTTATGCAGACTGTCGCTGACCGTGCCTTATATGGCATGTGTCTGCATTCCTTTGCTTTCTTTGTCCCTGCCCCAGGTCTCTATCCCTGTGTCCCTCTGTCCCTCTGTCCCTAGGTCAGGAAGCCTCCCCTCCTGCCTTCTTTCACCCTTTGCTCTCTTCGGTTGTCCGGAGCCCTCTGCTCCTGACCGCAGTGGCCCTGGAACCTGTGTCCCGGAATGGTCAGCTGTTGAGGAGCTGGGGACAAAGACAGGCCTGAGGGGCCCACTCTGGCCCACGTGGGGCCTTGCAGGGACACCTGGGAGGAGCAGCCCCAATGTGGCCCTGATGACGCACCTTTCTGTGTGTCGCCTGAGCTGCCCTGCCTGAAGGGTCTGTGGGGACCATGTGCGCCAGGCTGTGAGTGATGGTCCCGTGAGAGCGCACCAGCCCCTCCCTGAGCACGTGTCCCTTGTGGCAATGCGTCCCCTCCAGCTGCATGGCAGCAGCTCCACGGTGTGATGTCAGCACTGGCAGCCAGACCCCAGGTCATTGCAGAGGGTGCGAGCAAGATCTGGGTGGCGGGGATGATTTCCTGGTGGCAGAAAGCAGGGCCTGGGCCAATGCCTGCAACCCTAGATGTACTTCGTTCCTTTCACAGCTTTCGCCCGCTGCCCACGAGACTGGCATGCTCAGCCGTGGACGACACTCACGCCCATCCCTTTATTTCTCACAATGACAAGGAAGAAGTGATGATGTTTAAGAGGCAGGGACACGCAGGCACATCGCTGTGAACAGGGGCATTTTCTTTCTCCCTTTCCCATTTTCCAGAGTTTACTCTTGAGGCAGGCGCAGTTGCAGCCTTTGTCCTTGTCCTAGCAGATCTTTGCCTTCACCTGTGTTCAACGATCCATTAGAGTTTTTGACTGCTGAGTAATACTCCATCCAAGCTCTGCCTGCCAGGCCACTTCCTCTCTCCTTGCCTTATCCTGCCTGTGACCAGCCTGACCTTGAGACCCTTCAGCTTCCTTGGAAGATCGGGATTCACTTACTTGCCACTTTCTAACCTGCAGGGTCTGCAGTAGTACATTCAGAACTTTCTGGGCTGATAGGCTCCCAGGAGGAAGATCAGGAACATGGACCAGGGAGTTTTAAAGTCCTTCCATTCCCAGCCCCGAGGGAGGCCCAAGGATTCAGCAGTCCCCCAGCACCCTGCTCTCCGGACCTCGCGGACCTCCGTGAGGTCCCCCCAGAGATGGTGACTCAGTTGCATGAGCAGCACATTGCCCAGTCCCTCCTACTGCCCTTCTCACGTTCTTGGCTGTGGCCCAGGTGACAGAGCTCAGGTCAGCCAGCTCCACAGACACCACGGTCAGTGGTGAAGGACAGGGAAGCCAGAGGCGGGTGGTGGGACACTCACTTTTCCTCTGCAGAAGTGGAAGTGGACAGTGGGGGTGGGTGGTTCCGAGATCTGAGATTTTGAGGGTCAGAGAAGTGGCTGGGAACTAAACAGAAAGATGTGGCTTTAGGCTGTTCTGGTATCAGGAAATTGTTAATCCCACACACAAGTGTCCTCTTGATCAAAGCAGCCCACCCTTCCCCCCATATGAGGACATCACCGAAACTGTGACAGCGGTGCACAGTGGAATATTACGCAACCACTACTGCAAAACATTGATGTGGAGCCCATGTGTCTTGGGGAAAAGCAAGCTGGAGAGCAGGTGTGGTGTCTACACTCACACAGGCACCAGAGCAGCCAGCACCAGGGGCCTGCTGTGCCCCTGTCCCTGTGGGTGACAGGAGGCAGTGGGAGGAGGCACTTTGACCACTTTAACTGACACTGTATACATTTCCATATTGAGGTTCTTAGGATCACAGGTGACATTTGAAATAGTGCAAGCTGGGTGTGGTGGGGCACGCCTATCACCCCAGCATTCAGGAGGCTGAGACAGGAGGATCACTGCAAGTGTGAGGACAGCCTAGGCTACATAGCGAGTTTCCTGGAATACGCAACAAGACCTGTCTCCCCCAAAAAAGTTCATCTCCAGGTAGAACAGAAGTTGGTTTTTTGTTTTGTTTTGTTTTGTTTTTTAAGGTGGAATAAAGGCAAACCTGGCAGCTCTCAGTGAAAATGGATTTGGGATCCCGAAAGGTCTCACTATAATTCCTTTAAACCCATCCTAACCCCCAAGGGGCTCATCAGGATGCAGCTGCTGGCGTCACCCCAGCTGCTGGTTCCAAAGGTCTCCTGGGACCCAGGATCTGCACCTCCAAGAGCCAGGGTGTCATGGACCCATCTGGGGACCTGGCTTTGAGAATCCCTCTTGAGCCCCTACAGTCTCTGCCCCATGATGTCAGGGGACTCCCACCAATCAAAGGGGTTTCCAGGATTGAATCTTGGGTTTGGAGGGTCTGCAGTGTCCAGGGCCCTTTCTGTCCCCTGCTCCCTCGGAGACGCCCCGAACTTGGCAATGCGTGGCTGAGCACATGCCTAACCTGGAGTGTATATTTCCAGTCCAGGAGGCAGGTGGGGCAAGGGAGCTGCGTGCACTGTGCCCTGCTCTGTGCCCACTGTTGTGCCAGGACCCTCAGCTCCCGCTCCACGCATATTCACAGACAAGCACCCTTCTGCGCTCACTGCTGGGACACCAGGTGCAGGGAACTAGGCAGACCCACTGGGGACCAATGTCCACCTGCAAGCCAGCAGGGTCACAGTCACAGTCTGGATTCTGTCCCTACTGTCACCCAAGGCACCCAGGCTGCCTGGGTGGCCTTTGGGAAAGGTTCTGTGTGTCACTGGGGCCCTCAGAAACCCAGCTGTTTGTTCCATGGAGCCCCAGGCCACGCCCTCCCCATCGTAACCGGGCTGTCACGATGACTTCTCCTTTTAATTTTCAGTCTCTGTATGAATGTCACGCCTGTTTCCCAGGGGCTTGGCGCAGCTCACCCGGGCCCTGTCTGAAAGAGCCATGAGTAATCTGTGTCCTTCTGTAGGTGTCGGTGGCAGGTGCATTTTTTGGTTTTTTTGAGGTCAAAGGCTAGCGCTCTGGACTGTGTGGGATTTTCTCCCCAAAGTCACTTGTCAGAACTTTCCAGAAGGGTCCAATCCTCATTGCTAGTTCTGAAGGCAGAGACTTCTGTCCGTATCTCTCAGGTAGGCAGTTGGAGTGTGGGGTTTCTCCATAAGACATAAGTCCTACCTGGGGCCCCATGACCAGACTTGCACAGTGCACAACCTGAGCGATCTCACTGCACCAACAAGTGCATTCCTGCGCCTGTGCCCCAGGGGCTGAGAGACAGCCCAGCCATAATTAGCCAGCAGCACCCAGGCCTGCGGGCAAGTGCTGTCCAGCCAGGCTGCAGGCTGTGCTGATTTAATAACAGACTACTGGGGCACGTCTCTCTTATCAAATCCTGGGCTGCAACCGTAGTGTGTGAGGCGGGAGGCCGTTGGTGTGGGGGAGGGCATGTTTGATCTTCAGGTGAAAGGAGGCTTTATATAGGTCACCTTGTTCCACATCCTCAACATGTTCCCAGCCAGTCTCAAAACAGTGGTTTCTCGGGGTCCGGTGTGCTCCTGGAGGTGGGTGTGCGTCCTGAGCAGCCCCAGCCTGGGTCCCGGCCACCTTGGCGATGTCACCCAGGGAGGGTATGGACAACAGAACTAAAAGGACGTTGCAGCCAGGCGGAAAGCACATGGGGCAGGTGGGGCCCATGGAGCTGCGGCTGTCGATGAGGAGCATCATAGGTTTCAAGCAGGTGGCCAGGCTGTCCTGGCAGAGCCACGTGGAGGTCATCCTGCCTCTCCAGGCTTCCCCAAGGTCCTCATCCTGCTGGGCTGCAGGACAGGGCAGCCGGACTTTGGCTGAACGATATAGGAAGAGTGTACTCGGAAGTCATAGAAGAAATCACTATAGAATAATGTTCCTGTTCGGAATGGCACAGAGCTTCCCTGAAGACTGTCCTTTCCTGTCAGTGCCCCTCTGCCCATCATGGATGGGTGACAGCGGCAGCCCAGCAGGGGTACAGCAGAGGACACCTGTGTGACGTCCCCCCCTCCCGCTTGCTTGGTGAGTGGCGTGGTGGAGAGGCTTTGCGGCACCCCAGGAGTGACTTGCTCTTGGGACGCAATGCGTTCCATGAACATCTTTCAGCCATTGATTCTCTTTTATGTGCTCAAAAATCACAACTTAAGTAATATGTGCACTTTAAATTTTTATTCAATTCAAGAAGTGTTCAATGTGAATATGCCTTCCCTCCCTCACACCCCAGGCTCAGCCCCTGAAACATCTTGGAGTTTAGCTTGCGGCTGGGAGAGCCCTTTAAAGCCCAAGTGGTCAGAGCAGGGCTTTTGCTCTGAGAGTGTTTTGGCAGTTTGCTTTTTACAGTGTTGATGGCCTCGGGGGGCATCCTGGGCCCTGCCTCATCCCCCAGGGTTGTGTGGTCCTAGCCGTGCGCCCTTATGCAGGATGGGTGGGGCTGGTGCACGAGACTCCCTGCAGAGTGGTGTCTGGGTGTGTGGCATCTATGTGAACACTGCCACGTGTCACCCAAGTGCCGAGAGGGCTGTCCTATCGGGCTACCCCACATCTCTGTTGACCTGGAGGGTCCCCATGTGCTCTCCCCGCCATGCTGGTGTGCATGGCCTCACGCCTGCCTCTGCCTTGTGTGGGGCAGCAGACAGCCTCCAGGAGGCTGTCCCTCCTGTCTCTCCCAGCTCACTGTGTGCCCTCAGGCCTCACGGTGCAGGCCCCTGCATCTCCCACCCTAGGGGTCCTGATCTCTTCTGGGCTGAGGAGTGGGAGGAGCTGCAGGGAGCTTGATCTGCAGAGTGCTTTGCTCCCTCCACCCCAGAACGCCTGCACTGGACTGGGCTGCAGCCGCAGCAGGACATGAGCTTGAGAAGCCCCCTCCCAGGGCCCAGTCCAGGACCAAATTTCCGGTGGGTTCGTGGAGCCCAGGCTACCCCTCCTGAGGCAGGTGTGAGCCAGGAGATGCCTGATGACCCTGGGGAGTCCATGCAGCAGCAGTGGGGAGTGGGGTTCCTCCTGTGGGGGGGCAGGACGGCTTGGCCCAAACCCCAGGCTCGGTGTGGTCTGGGGAAGATGAGGAAGCCCTGGCCTGCGCTTTTTATCTTGTTCACTCTGTTCTAAGTGAACGCAGTCAGTCCAGGTGTGCATGTATGTGCGTGCGTGTATGTATACCTGTGTGTGTGCATGCGTATGTGCGTGTGTGTGTGTGTAGTCTGTGCTCCCTTACTCTGACTCCAGCCCAGGAGACGGGATGCATGGTACTGATGCTGGGGACCGATCCCCTCCTTGTCCCCAGCTGGGTAGGGCCCCAGGGTCAGGGACAGAAGGAGGGAGGAGGTGCTGGGCTGCCTAATCCAAAGCCTGCTCCTCCTTCTGCAGCGCGCCACACCTGCAGGAGGCGCAAACCGCAAACGCCGGAACCCTGAGGCGTGTGACAGCCAGCCAGGTGGCCCTGGGCACAGCGTGGGGGCGCTGTTCACTCTGTCGGGCGGCCGGGATTCAGGCAAGAGGGGTACAGGCCAGGGGGGATGGTCTAGGAGCAGGCTGGAAAGGGCTGTGAGAGGGAACAGGTGCTCCAGGGACACAGCGCTAATTGGAGAGGGGGTTTCTGGGAATGAAAACTTGGGGCTAAGGGAGTGAAGAGCAAGAGTCACCAGCCAGGGTCCTGGGGCCCAGGTCAGCCTCCCCGCCCACTGCTGTCGTCATCCCCATGCATGACGTGTGCGCCGGCATGCGACCATGGGCGTGCAGGTGCGCATGCAGCCAGAGGGGCTGATGCCAGCTGCAGCCCTGTTTCTGTTCCCTGCTCTCCCTCAGCCATGCCCTTCACGCCTTTTGTGGCTTGGTTCTTCCTGTGCGGGGACAGTGCTGAGGCCTCTGCCTCTGGGAGACTTCTCACCTGCTCCGTGAGACGCCTTTAGGCCCTGGGAAGTCTGGGCTTCAGAATTCTACGCGCAACAGCAGGAAATGGGGGTGACCCTGGAGTCCACACCTGGACCAGTTTCCCCACTTCCTGCCAGGAGTTTGGTGTCCACTGCTAAACTGCCACCAGGCCCATTGGACCCTCTGATGGCCCCACGTTAGCAGGAGCTGTGCAGGGCCACCTGTATCCCCTCCCTGACCAGTGCACCCACCCCCTCCTGAGCTCCACATCCCGGGATCTTCGGGGTCAGCAGTTTTGCACAGGGTTAGAGCAGTCAGCAGACCGCTTGTGTGGTCTGAGTCCTGCGCAGCCTCCGGTCAGCTCCCTCACTGCTCCACTGGAACACAGCCGGGCCCATTCCATCGGGCGTAGAGTCCAAAGCCTGAAATGTTGAGCCCTGGTTTAGAACTGACCTTCACCTTGGTCTGACTTTGCCCAGTGTTCCAGATCCCTGGCTTGTGGCCAAAAGGCATCTGTTGGGCCAGATTTGAAGACCCAGAAATGTGGTTAGCAGTGATCTTCCTTAATGCAAGGAGCACATTTTAGGACATAACAAAAACAAATGCAGAATGCCCGCTGTCCCAGGCTCTCCCTGGAGTGTTGTCTCCACTGAGTTTTAGAGAGGCATGTGACACACGGGGCACACAGACTACAGATGAGCTCAGAAAAGCGAAAGGCAAAGGCTTTCTGGCCAAGGCCCTGGGCCATGTCACTGCAAGATGCAGTCACATGAACTCCCTTAGGACATATCCCTCCTCGTCCTCCTTCCAGGGAGCTGCCCTCTGTCCCCACTGGGTCCTGCAGAACTGGGGACATGGAGGCCACTGAACACCAAGCAGAAGGGTTGTCCAGCCAGAGAGATGGCCTGGGGGTCCACAGGTAACCGTGAGAGCCAAGGGGAAGGTGCAGCCGCCTCTGCCTTTAGCAAGGCCCCCTTGTTACACCAAGCCCTGAAAAGTTGTCCTTGGAGAGCCAGATGTGAAGTCACAGTACCCACAGGAGGTTCTCGCACCAGGGCAGTCACAGCTGCAGAGGGACACAGCTCTGTCCCAACTTAAGCACACCGGGCACAGGAGTCCTATCCCACCTCCGACAGATGGTCATGCACCTGGGCTCAGGGGGCCTCTAACTCATCAGAAAGGGAGGCAAGGGGTGTGAGCTGCCCCTGGCATCCGGGTGGGACCTTCTGCTTGGGGTGCGCCTGCAGGAGGCCTGTGCCCTGAGGACATGACCCGTGGGGCGCACTGCAGACCCTGTCCCAGCCCCTGCCCTGCAGACCCCATGAGAACGGCAGACCAGCGCTCAGCAGTCCCCAGCCCACGGCCTCCCCACACTGGCGTGCCTTGTGTTCTCTTGGTCACCTTCCTTGGGCACCTTAGGACATTGCAGAACTCTGTTGCCCGCCCCTCACAGGCTGTCCTGTTACATTACTCAGCCAGGAGTCTGCTTCCCACTTGTCCGGCAGATCCTGTCCCCCAGAGCCAGCAGCCGAGTGTCCCTTCCAGAAGCCAAGGAGGTTTCAATGGAATAAAGAACCCTTGCTTTGAGCAAAGTCACAGAGCCCAAAGGGCTTGGGATCTTCCTTCTCCGAGGCCGGACCCCAGGGATGCGGTGCCAATAGCCCCATCCCTGTGTCCCCACTCCCTTAAAAGATCTACAAGACAGTGAGCCAGAGAGGGCAGGGGCCATGTAGTTGGACCTCCTTCCCCCAGGGCTCTATGTGAGGGTGTGGGTGGGCAAAAGCGGCCATTGGTCACCTCAGTGTTGCCCAGAACCGCCTGGGTGGGTGAGAGCGCCTGCGCCTCTCTCTATTGGGTCTCCTTCCTGGGTGGGATAGGGACCCGCTGGAGGAGTGGCTCTGGCCTTAGGGTGGGCGGGAGGCTCCTAGGCCCTTCCCTCCATGCGCACACTCGGATGGTCTGTACCAGTTATGTCCCAAGAATGGATTAACAGTTTGTCAGGGCGGCAGTGCTGGAGGAGGTCTGGGACCACAGCACCCCACCTTCCCCTCTCTGCAGCCAGGCCAGAGTCCTGGGCACCCTTCAGCTTGACTAAGAAGCTGCCCAGGTGTTTTCACTGACTCAGGCTTATGTGCCACCTGAGATCCCAGGTTCCATTGTGCCCATTCCTGCTGGGGCAGCTGAGCCACCTCTACCAGGAGTGCCATGACCCTTCGCCTTCTGCCCTGTATAACTCTGACTGGGTACCAGTGGGCATCCACAGAGCACTCCAAGCTTACCCAGTGTACTGAGAGTGGCACCCGGCCCCCTCTCCCGCTGTTCCACAGATTGCATGGTCCATGGTGGTACGCAGTGACAGCGTGGCCTCAGGGAAGGGGAGTGTTTCATTCTGCACCAGGACCCCTGGCTGCCCAGGCATCTCAGGTGTGAGGGAGCTAGGGCTCCAGACTGCTGGGCCATGCTGCGCCCTGCTGTCCTGGCTGTTTCCCCCGTCCTGCAGTCCTGCTCACCAGCCTCCCATTTCTCTCCCCCACCAGGCACCCTGGGCGTGTGGAGGTCTCCTAGTAGCCTTCCCAGGAATCCTAACTACCCTGCAGTTGATGAGTTTGCCTTGGGAGTCCGAGAGCTGGTGAAACCAGAGGCCACCATGGGTCAGAAGGTCACTGGAGGGATCAAGACTGTGGACATGCGGGACCCCACGTACCGGCCCCTGAAGCAGGAGCTCCAGGGCCTGGATTACTGCAAGCCCACACGGCTGGACCTTCTGCTCGACATGCCGCCCGTGTCCTATGACGTCCAGCTGCTGCACTCCTGGAACAACAATGACCGCTCGCTCAATGTCTTCGTCAAGGAGGATGACAAGCTGATCTTTCACCGGCATCCGGTGGCCCAGAGCACAGACGCCATCAGGGGCAAAGTCGGGTACACAAGGGGGCTGCACGTGTGGCAGATCACGTGGGCCATGCGACAGCGGGGCACGCACGCTGTGGTGGGGGTAGCCACAGCAGACGCCCCACTGCACTCTGTCGGGTACACCACCCTCGTGGGGAATAACCATGAGTCCTGGGGCTGGGACTTGGGGCGCAACCGGCTGTACCACGACGGCAAGAACCAACCAAGCAAAACATACCCGGCCTTTCTGGAGCCGGACGAGACGTTCATCGTCCCTGACTCCTTTCTTGTGGCTCTAGACATGGATGATGGGACCCTGAGCTTCATTGTGGATGGACAGTACATGGGAGTGGCTTTTCGGGGACTCAAGGGCAAAAAACTGTACCCTGTAGTGAGTGCTGTCTGGGGCCACTGTGAGATCCGCATGCGCTACTTGAACGGACTTGATCGTAAGTGTTGCCCTCAATGTCTGAGGCTGTGCTGTCCCTACACCCTCGTGGTCCTTGCTGGGTTTGGGTCAAAGGTTTATATAGTAGGTAGTTCAGGCTGGCCTTGAACTTGAAGTGATCCTCCCGCCTCAGCCTCCTCAATGCTGGGGTTATAGGCATGCACCAGTATGCCCAGCTTTTTAAATGTTTTAAAGTAGATATCCCATTGTATTCAGACTTTCAGAGGCCAGGCCTGCCTGCATCTGGTTAAATGAAGAATCCTAGGCAGAGTTTGCTACATTACCTACCAGTGAGTCATAGGTGAATGGATGGGTGGATGATGGATGGATGGTGGATGAGTGATGGGTGATGGATGGTGGATGGTGGATGGTGGATGGATGATGGATGGTTGATGGATGGGTAACGAATGGATGATAGATGAATGATAACTGGGTGGATGGATGGTGGATGGGTGGGAGGTGGATGGGATGAGTGGTGGGCTAGATGGGCAGATGATGGATGGTTGAGTTGGAGGCATGACAGATGGGTGACAGGTGAATGAATGGATGGGTAAGTAGCTGAGTGATCCTCATCTCCAATAAACCCCCTTCCCTGTTTGATGTGCAGTTGACCAAATTCTGGCACAGTAGTCAGTCTGTTGGAGGTTTGCAGCCTGAGGCCTCTCAGGTAAAACCAGTCACTGCTTGCACTCGGTGGACAGATTTGGGGTCTTTGTCCTGGTGCCAGAGGCTCCTTCAGTGCATGGTCCCAGGTGGGGTCATTCAGTTCTGATGTCAGGAGACTGCAGGGAAGGAGCCTGGCTGAGAAGCAGGATGCGTCTGCAGTGATTTCTGTGTGCTCCTTGGGAAGGGAAGCAGCCCTTCTCATACCCAGCGCAATGCTCTGTGCTGGGGATTGGAGGCTCTGTGGTGCCCAGCTGGGCATCCATGCCAGCGGAGGGTGAGGCTTGACATTCCGGGACTGCCCGCCCCTCACTGGGCTCTCCCTCCAGGAGCTTCTGCCTGTGTGGCCCCTCTCCATCTGCAGACTCTGGCTCAAGAAGGGGTCCCAGGAGCTTCGCCCACCTGTGAGTGACCATCTTTAAGGACAAGCCTGGCATCTTAAGTCCTAACTGCACCCCGCAGACCAGGCCAGTGCAGGCTGGGAGCACAGGCTGTCTCACAGTGTGCGGGTCCTTCCCGTCTGCCTCTCTCCCATGTCAACCTTGGAAAGATCCCAGAGCACCCAGGCATTCAGGAACACTAAGCCCTTCTCTTTGGAAGCCTCCCCTCTCCTCTTTCTCCTAGTCCTGGCTTTGCATGGGTCATGGCACTCCTGGTAGAGGTGGCTCAGCTGCCCCAGCAGGGGTGGGCACGATGGAACCCGGGATCTCAGCAAGATGGGACCCTGGCTTCAGGGTGCCTCTCTCCTGCCACCAGAGCAGTGTTGGAGCCAGGAAGCGAGGGCAGATGGGGGCCTGTCCTCCTGGCTGCTGAGGGAGGCTGTGGGTCCTGAGGGAGCTCTTGTGAGCCCTGGGAGTTCACACGGCCACTCTGTTCCCATGTCCCAGCCCGGGAGGGGTCTGGGGCCTGTTTGCCCCTGGCCAGCCGATAGTGGTTCTGTTGATGCATCCTGAGGCCCATTCCCGAGTCTGCTCTGTTTATTTCTGCGTCTGAGGGGAAGTTGGGGGCTTTGGTGATTTTTCTTCTTTGGAAAATCCCGAAGGGGCTGGGAGGCTGATGAGAACGGGAATACTTTGTTGGGAACCATCTCTGTCAGCTGGAATCTGGATGGAGGCTCATAAGTGTCACATCAGGACACTGTTGACAGCAAAGAGCCCTCCCTCTCCACCCAAATCAAAATGCCCAGCCACGTAGGGCCTTGGTCCCTGTCTTCCCCAGTCTTGCTCAGATGTGACTGCTTTGGAGGGTCCAGATGGGAACAGGGATGTGGTCAGTTCCTGCGATGCGGAGCAGCCTGTTGGAGCATGGCATGTTGCCCTCTGTCCAGGGCGGGTGAGGTGCACTGTGCTAAATCCCTCAGTGGCTTTTTTGAGGGGGCGGTTCTCGTGGGAGAAGGAGCTCCTGGCTGCTGCACAGAAAGTACAGCAGGGGCAAAGTGGCCGCCCTGATGGTGGGAGGTGTGGCCACCCTGAGGGAGGTGAGGTGGAGAAAGGGACGCATCGGGGCTCCAGGTGTCATGGGGGGGCGCTGTCCTCACACACAGGCAGCGTTCAAAGCTGTACCCCTGGATTAAGTCACCCAGAGAGTGGGCCCGGCCCCCTTGGAGGAGGGAGGCCTGGGGGGCTGACTAAAAGTGGTCACTTGGCTAGAGGGGCCCAAGGGTGTGGTGGCCAATGGGAGAAAGAGCCTTAAGGAAGACCAAGTAATGACAGTGCAGGTTCATCCACAGCTGCTTTGGCTACAGGGACCAGAAGGTCATCGGTGACCTCGCCAGGAGTCACTGGGTGGGCTGGTGTCACAGCGTGATGGAGGAAGCAGGCAGTGGTCATTCGTTTCCTGGGGTTACCATAACAAATGACCATCACCTGGGCCGGGCTGATTAACTGGACAGAAATGCATGCTGTCACTGTGAGAGGCAGACGTCCGAAATCAACCTGTCAGTGCGCCAACTCCCTCCGGTGCTGGTGCTGCAGGAGAGGCTGCGCCCCGCCCAGCTCCCCCACTGGTCCTCAGCTCCTGCTGGTCGCCACAGCCTGTGCATCCCCAGCTTGAATCTGTGTTCCTCCCTCCCTGCCCTGTCCCAACCTTGAAACGTTTTTGTTTTTCGTTTGGTTCTTTTTTTTGGTGTTGGGAATTGAACTCATGATCTCAGGCTTGCCAGGCAAGCGCTTATGCCGCTGAGCTATATCCCCAGCCCCCCACCTGGCCTGCTCCCACTATGAGTCTGTGTCTCTGTGTCCTCTGTGGTCGAGTTAGGCCACCCTAATGCAGTATGTAGACTGTGCATGCTCCTGAATTGAGGGACACCCCCAATCTCTGTGGTTGTGGACACAGCAGATATATTCCCACAGGCTGTCCTCACGCTGGGCTGCCGCCTGGGGGATGTGACACATGGTCGACTGCTTGTTCCTGGACAGCAGTCCTGTGGATGCTGGGCCCCTGCGGGGTGAGGTCAGTCCACTGTCTGGGAGAGTACTTCAAATGAGGAAGTCAGGCCACTGACTCGAATCTTGTCGGCCACCCACAGAGCAGGCGTGATAGGCAGAAGCCCCAGCCAGTTCTCGCCACCTGTGTCATGTTGGTGTCAGGTTGGACAGCAGCCATCTTGAAGGTGCCTTGCTCTTTGGGACATCTGGGAAATCACCCAGATCCCACTGACCCCCTCAGGGCAGCCTGGCATGCGTGCCTTCCGTGGGGTCTCCTGGGTGCCAACAGTCCCCACAGTTAGGCAGGGTCTCCCCAGCAGAGTCCCTCATACCAGGCCAAGCCAAGGCCCAAGTTCCCAGGGTGTCCCTGTGTGACCTCCCTGCCATCCAGCCTGCACTGACCACAGGCCACTCACCTCTGTGCCGAGGCTACAAGCCCTTGCTGTCTTTCTCTAGGTAGGGGTGGCAGAGACAGGGCCTGTAGACCCAGGAGGAAAAGGCTTCTGCATGCAGCAGCTGGCCAGTGCTCTGGGGACAGCCCTAACCTCAAGATCCTCTAACTCGAGCCCCCACTGCTTCCCAGAAGACAGCATCTCCCCTGCCATTCAGCACTCAGAGTCCCCCTTTGCACCCCACAGCTAAGCGTGGTGAGGGTTGCCATGGTCTGGGGTTTAGGGAAAGCTTGGAGCCTTCGACCCCCAAGATGCTGTCTTGGGTGCTGATGGTTGCTTCTTCTTGCATGTTGGACCCACACATGCTCTGGGAAGCCCGGTCACCCTCCCTGCTGCCCTGGTCACTTTCTGGTCCGAAGAAGCTTATGGATAGCCATTTCTCATAGAAACACCAAAGCTGGCACACGGGCTTTTCTGGTCCCACAACCTTCTGCCCCACAATAGCACCTCATTAATTTCCTAATTTCTTAGCTGCATGTTCAGATCACCCCCTCTCTCATTCATATACATCATTTCTATGAATGAGCATCTTAGCTTCTGGGGTGTGGGCATGGAGTCAGAGGCTTGGCCAAGAGGGCAGGTGCCCACCCACCCAGTGGAATTGCAGTGGGCACCAGGGCTGTGGGTGGAGCTGAATATGAAGCCCACACTCCTGGAGCAACATATGCTGAAGGCTCTGCTTGCCCAGACAGGGCAGAGCAGCCCAGTGGGGATGCCAGGGAGGCCCTGGGTTCAAGTCCCAGCTCTGTCTCCCCCAGAAGGATAGCCTTGGACCAGTTATTTAAACTGTCACATCCCTCTTTTGTAAACTGGGGATAGTGGTAATCATAGCATCTCTGTGACTGTCACATCGTCACTCACGATAACCACTGTCCACATTGGCACACCGCTTACAGAAGGGCACTGCCAGAGCAGCTTCTCTAGGTCAGCGATTCAGTTACAATTAAAATCAAATTCACTAGAGGTCAGCCTGGGCTACAGTGATTTCGACTGAACTACATAGTAAAACCCTGTCTCAACAAAAAAATTCACTAAGTGTTTATTTATTAAAATCTATACGAGCCAGGAGTGGTACTGCACGCCTGTAATCCCAGCACTCAGGAGGCTGAGACAGGAGGATCGTTGTGAGTTTTAAGACCAGCCTGGGCTACAAAGTGAGCTCAAGGCCAGCCTGAACTGCATAGCGAGATCCTGTCTCCAAAAGACTAAATAAATAAATAAATACATAATCTATATGAAGCCAGGCACGGTGGCATATACCTATAATCCCAGTATATTATACATTAAAGTGTTTACTGTATATAGCAGCCGAGACAGAGAGGTCTCAAGTTGGAGCCCAGCCTAGACAACTTAGCAGTATAGCCAGAACCTATCTTAAAATAAAGACCAAAAAGTGCTGGGGACGTAGCTCAGTGTGAAGCCCTGGGTTCAATCCCCAATACTAAGGAAAAAAATCTGTTCCAGTGAACAATAGCCTTGTGCGTGTTAGTCCTATCGCTCTGGACGGGTGCTTTGCAGCTGACCTGAGTTCTGTCACCTCTCTGTTTTCTCCAGCTGAGCCCCTGCCGCTCATGGATCTCTGCCGGCGGTCCGTGCGCCTGGCCCTGGGGAAGGAGCGCCTGGGCGCCATCCCGGCACTGCCCCTGCCCGCCGCACTCAAGGCTTACCTCCTGTACCAGTGACCCAGCCTGGACCACCACATGACCGCTAGAGGTGCCACTCACTGAGCCCCGCGCCCAGGACCACAGCCCGAGGCGAGTGCCGCTCACCCTCCCTGTCCTCCAGCTGCCTTGCTGGACCGGACTGGACCAGACCGGACCAATGCCACCCAGGCTCCATCCCTTCCCGGGCTGCCCGTCACAGCCCCTCCCTGGAACCAGATGCAGAGAATAAACTCCTACGAAAGCCTCGTGCAGCGCCTGTCTGCTCTGGGGGGTGGGGAGGAGTGGGGCTGCTCTCCATACCCGTGGGAACAGCCACAGCCACAGCCCGGGGGTGCTAGGGCCGCGGGAGGGGCCAGGGCTGGAGGGCAGATGGCAGGCAGGCGAAGGACCAGGGCTGGGCTGTGCCGGTGAAGCTCAGGACACCAAGGCGGAACCCTGCCTTGCTCTTCCCGAAGGCAGATGGGCACCCAGCACCCACCCCGTATTTATTATTGTAACAGTAACAAAGGTCATTTATTTATTCCACTTAGGAAGAAAACCTTATTTCAGTCACCTCCTTCTGTGGGGCGTTCTGTTGCTTTCCTCCCACCTGCCGCCTGCCTGGGCGTGTGCGCCGCTCCTCTGTTCTCTGGGCCGTTCCCGTGGCATGCGTGCCTCTGCGTGCAAAGGAAGCATAGCTTCACGTGCAGTATGAGTCTTAGGGCGCCCGCGGCCTCACACAGCCACTTACCTCGTGAGTCACACGCCGCTGCACATGTCTGCGCTGCTTTGATCATCTACGAATTTGGGGGAGGGAGTGGTTCCACTTTACGTCTGCTTTTCTAGCTGAGATTCTTTGCCACGGGCATCCTTGGAAGCTCCCTGGTCCAGGGCAGCACAAAAGCAAAGAACATGTCTCCATCCTGAGAAGCGGGGCAGGGTGGGACGGGGACACCAGGAGAGCTGTCCAGCCCTGTGGAAGCCCTGGTCTCTCTCAGTGCCCCACCAGGACTCCGGGCCCACAAGGAACGATCATCCTCTCACCTCAGTCCCAGGAGGGCACGAAGGAGACCTGCTCAGAGAGACATCAGCGCCGCCCACGACTCCCTCCTGTGCGCCCACACCTGCCAGTGCCTCACCAGTTTCTTTTATCTTGAAACCAGCTGCTTTAGAGTCTGAGTTCTGTTCATATCTGCACAGGTACAATAGATGACTTTATTTGTTTAAAGTGTTTAATATATATATACATATATATATATATATGTGTGTCCATATGAACTACATTGTAAGCAGCTGCTGTAGGGTATTTTAAAAAAAAAGAACCTTCCAGTGGAATATATTTTTTAAAGCACAAAATTGGTGCCAAGACTAGGTAGGAATGTAAATTACCCCTCTCATATTCTGAGGGCGGTTTTTTCCTGCTTGGGGCGGGGGTCTTACCTGTCAGACTCTTGAAGGTTTTCCTCGCTCCCGATGTGAAGAATGTTGCACTCGAGAGGGGTTCACTCATACACAGGTGCTTGTGTCGCCTGGCTCCGCCGTCCCTAGGGTGCTGGGGAACCGTCCGCTCTCTCCACACCTCCCACCCCCTAACCTCCTGGACCCTTCCCCATCTGCCCAGAGCCTTGTACAGTTTTTGAAACTCCTGTTTTATTTTATGATGGCTCATGCTAGTCAGTAACCTAATAAAGCAACGTTTGCTAAGATGCAAACCACTGTGGCGTCCTTCCTTTGCGCTTTGGAAGAGGGGAAAGCGGGATGGCGGAGCACTCCCTGGTCCAGGCCCCAACACTGCCTGCAGTTTCTCCTCCCACCTTGGGTGGTGGAAGAAAGTCCTGGAGTGATGATCATAGCACGCGCCTCTTGGAAGTCTGGAACCCAGCACCCGGTGTGGAGAGCTGCAGATGGTGTAGAGAGTGATTTTTCGCACTGATGAGAGCCTCTAGGGGATCAGCCTGGGTAGGAAGTGCGCACTGACTGTGGGCTTGTTAGGAGGAGAGCAGAGGCCAATGTGGCATCATCAAGAGTCCAGGCTCAGCACTCGGAGCAGATCTTTGTTTTGTGTCCCCAGTGTCCACCGGGGAACACAAAATGTAGTGACACCTACAAAGCCTTCGCCTGGTGCCCCTGCTCTGCTGACCACTGCAGCAGAGCCCTGCAGAAAAGAGGGGAAATTCTGGCTTATTTAAGAGGACAGGTGAGTGGTACTGTAAAGAGGTGAGAAGTATACGCGGTGTTGGGACTGGTTTCCAGAGAACCAGTGAAACCCGGTGCTATTCGTGTGGGGATTTTTCTCATCCTACTGACGTGCCTGGCCCAAGGTCCCCGGACCCCTGAAACCAAGGTGCCCTCTTGTCTCTAAGAGCCTCTTGACCAGCTTTTCTCAGATCTGCTTCAGAATCCTACCCTTGGAAGGTGTTTGCCAAAATGTAGATTTCCAGGGCCCCGCCTGAGATGGGCAGAATCAACATTTCTGAGGCCAGGCTGGGAATCTGTACTTTCCCCAGATGCCCCAGGTGACCTTGCCTAAGTGAGACTCCACAGTTTGTGACTGAGTCAGCTCTTTCTCTTGCAAAGTTGCTGGGTAAAGGGAAATTTGCTCAGTGTGTTGGTGGCTTGGCCCGGAGATGAGCACATAGATGCCTGAGTCAGACCTGGGTTCAAATATTGGCTCTGTGGCTATGCACGGGGCTCTGTAAAATGGCACTCATTGCTATGCTTGTCTCATAGGCGGGTGATGGGGACATAAGGCTCCCAGAACAGGCCCAACATCTGGGCAAATTGTGCCATCAAGTGCTTTAAAAACATGCCTGTGGAGCAAGGGCACTTCCTGCAGGGGGCCGGGGAGGATGCACCATATGTTCCTGAACCAACTTCCTGCTTGAAGGTATGTTCTCCCAAAATCAAGGTGGATGTTGGGGAAAGGCACCCCCAGATGTCTACTCCAGACTGGAGTGGAGGAAAGGGGTGGTCCAGAATTATTTTTAGGTTGGAGTTCATGTCTGGGTTGCAGTTGGAGCTGGGGCTTCCTTTGAAGGGGTGGCCGGGGAGGAGTGGGGTCGGGCATGGGGGGAGGGAGAGGCAGGGGAAAATGAGGGCCTTTGTGCTGTTGGGGAGCCTTCTGGGGGAGCAGGGTTCTGTGCTGAAGGGAGCGGTATTAATAAAACCATCTGTGCAGACTTGGCCCATGTGGTTGTAATTAATCCCCTGCCTTCGAGCAGGTAGCCGGCGCTCGGGGCTTGGCCATAGATGGGAAGACTCCCGGCTCCGTTCTCCAGCTCCTCAGCAGGATGAGGAATGTGCACTTTACTGAACCATAAACTATGCTGGGGAGCTGGGGAGGGGGTCGAAGACAGAGCAATTAGTTCATGCTCCAATCCAGACACCCAAACATGGTTGGGTTCCAGCTGCAAGGAATATTTGAAATAAATGAGCTGCCCAGGGCCAGGAGTTTGCTGTTTTCTGTACGGGGCCATGGCAACCGCGGAGGAAATCATGAGCTGGGATTGGACTCAAGAATCAACAAATGATGTCCTGGCTGAGCGAGCCCAGAGGAAGCCGCTCACGGCTCTCCTAGGGTTTCTCGGGACTCGGCCGCTGGCAGGCAGGACACAGCCCGACCATCCTCCGGGTGCACTTGGGCCGCAGTGTCCTCTTCTGGGCCTGATTGGTTTTTTTGTAAGAAAAGAGAAAAGTAACTCCTCTGGAACCCCTCTTCCCAAGCCAGAGAAGAGCACTATCCTCACTGCCCACTCAATAGTGACTTTCCAAGCCAGGGCAGACGTTCTTGGTGGAGAAGCCCAGGCTGAGGCCATCCAGTCCAGCTGGAGGGACAGTGGTCCTGGCTTCTGACCTGGCCCTAGGTCTGTCTTCCTGCCAGGCCCAATTGCAGCTCACCTGGGTCTACCTTGAGGCAGAAGGGCCTCCTCCAGCACCCTGTCCCCTGATGGCATCTGATGCTGAACCTGCAGCTGTCCCTAGATATGTGGCTTATTAATCCCAGGAAGCTTGAGACACGAACAGCCAGGTCTGGTATCTGTATTGTCCTTACCCTGGTGACTCAGGTGCCATTGGCCTGGGGGGGGGTTCCTTGAGTCCCAGAAGTGAACAGAGTCACAAAGTCCCTTCTGCCATTCCTCTGTGGTGCTTCAGGGACCAGAGCCTCCTGGTAGCCCATGCGGCAGAAGATCTGGGAAGTTAGCCTGGCTCACCCAGCTGCATCTGTGCTAGGTGTCAGTGTGGCAATGCCAACATCTGACCTGTGCGCAGAAGGGCTGCCCTTAGGAATGAGCCCAGGGGGTGCCCAGGGAAGCAGTTGGAGTACAGGCAGGGCCACCTTGGCCTGGGCTCTTCCCATGAGCCTCAGGTGCCCCAAGGAAACTGATCTCTGGAAAACTGAACCAAGAGCAGGGAGACATCAGGTCTGCAAGCCACCGTCCAGGCAGGACCCTTCTGCAGGCCCCTCCACTCATGAGTGGCTCTTTGACTGCAGTGAAGGTGAAACACTCAGATCTAGCATTTTAAAGTGCATACTTCAGTGCCATTTAGCAATAACAGTATTCTCATCACCTCCAAAGCTACCCTTACCCATGAAGTAGTCCTTGGCACCCACCAATCTACTTTCTGTCTCAATGGGTTTTTCTGTTCTGAACGTTTCAGATCTATGGAGTTGTACACCATGAAGTCTCTGGGTCTGTTTTTTCTTATTTCAGTTGGCTTTTTAAGGGGCGACTCCCTGAACCCTGCTCTAAAACTCTCCTTTATGTCTTTATTTGTCAAATGGGGGGAGTATTTCCTCTTACTCAGGTTGTTTGAGAATTTGTGAGCCCAGGTCTCCAAAATGTTTAAAACACTGTCTGGCTACAGATCAATAAATGATCAAAGATCAAAGAGGATTCCTTGGGTGCCTAGAGACCCTTGTGTGTGTCTTAAGCTGCTTAAACTGGGCCTTTCCCAGGAGGTCACCTTGCGGGGAAGTGGCCTGGGCCCAAAGTCCTAGGATCCAGATGCAAATTGTCTTTCTGGGAGCATCACACAGCCTTGCACCCACACCTTCGGAACAGAGGTCAGGACAGTACCCACATTTTTGGTGCCCGTGATGGTTTATAAAACAGTATGAGTACACAATCCAGTCCGGCAACAAGCCTGTGGTGGGTGCTGCCAAGCAGGCTTCCCACTGGCGTTGGATGCAAGCCATCTCCCTCCTGCCTTGGCCTCCCATGGCCCATCCCACAACATCAGATTTGCTTGAGAACTGATTGGTGGATGTGCAGGGTCACCTTGAAGGCCAAAGGACTAGGATCAGGCCAGAAACAGGCTGGGGGATGGAGGACTTGCACTCTTCCTTAGTGTCCCCTCTGGCTAACGTGCATGGAAGGGTGGCTGTTGCAGGGTTGTTGGAACATAGGTTGTTGAGCTCCTCGTATCTTCCTATGGGACAGCCGTGTGGCTGGCAGTTCTCAGCCTCTGCAGTAGGGCCACTCTGAACTGATCGTACAAGGACATGGAATGTGAGCCCCGAGCTATTTAAAGATCTCAGGAGGCTGGAGGCTTGGCTGGGCCCAGGCCAGGCAGGGGTGCCTCGGTCGGCGGCAAAGGGCTCCTCCGTGCACATGGTTTGATTTACAGGAGGGCCGCGAGCCGCTCCAACTGTAGACAGAACTATTTGAAGCAGCTGCCAGATGTTGTGTCTGAGCTGGGTTTTTACAACTTGCTTACTGGTTAGCAGCCTGCCTCCCGCTGGAGTTCAGCTCACCCCAGTGGGTTCAGAGGCCTGGCGTGGCGCCCTTCGGCTCAGCCCCAGCCTGTCCTGCCTTGCGTGGAGCCAGGATGGGAGCTCGGTTTCCGAACCATCCACCTTCCCAGGGAACCCTGACTTCAGGACATCTCTCAGGCCCCCTAAGAATGCCCTGGCTTGTTCTGTCTGGGGCCTCCAGAGAAGCAGAAACCCTGAGCCCAGGCAACTATGCAGCAAGGCATCCCTTCAAGCAGGCCCAAAGTTCCAGGACTGTCCCCAGGCATGTGGGTGTCCCTGTCCCTCCATCATGGCCTCTCCCACACATTTCCCTTTGACCACCACCATAGTGCCAGCCTCTTAAAATTGACCATGGAAATCTACAGGACCAGTGCTGGGACCACAGCTCAGCCAAGGCCTTTTAAAAGGTTCTAGAAGGTTCTAGAAGTCAGTGATGCAGGGAGGGAGCAATAGGACCAAAGTACAGATGAAGGCACTGTGTTGCACCCGGCATGGACCGGGGTTTCCCCCAGCATGAGATTATTGGGATTCACTTGAAGCTGGGGGTGCTTCTCAGCCCTTCCCCCCAAGGAGGCCTGTGGTGAGAGGCACATGACTCAGACTCATGGTCACTTCCTGAGGCCCCTTGGAAAGGACTTGGAGCAATTCGGGTGACGGAGGAAGGGGCGGGGTGGAGGGCGGGGCGGTGGGTGGAGACCATGATTAATCCAGTTGCATGTGAAAGCACACTCGTGTCATCCAGGGACCCAGGACACCGCCAAAGCGGACACAGTGTTCAGTATCCTCCTCAAAGTGCCAGAACTGCTTCGTCCACTGGGAAGGAAAACATCATTTGCCTGTATGCTGCAACCCGGCTCTGCTTTCCAGAAAGGCCTCGAGGCCCAGGGGTCATGAGACCTGGGGAGGCCCTGGACCCCTGGAGTGCGAGGGGAGGCCCATCCAGCTCCCATGTGGGGCGGCCCTGCAGCTCCCACCCCAGCCCCTGCTGCCATATTTTTTGTTTGGGAATCTTCCAGAGAATTAGAAAAAGTCCTGAGCCATCTCCAAAGGGACTGTGACCAACCAAGAAAGGATGGCAGCAGTTGGGGTGCACCCGGCTGGGAGCTCACACTGCAGGGGTCCTCCTCACATTTGTTTGGGAGACGGGGGGGGGGGGGCATGGAACACACCACAAAACTTCCTCAGGCAGCCCCTGCCTCATCCCACATCTCCTCCCCCTGTTCTGCTGTAGAGGCTGCTGGGAACTGACTGGGCCCTGTGAGACCCCAGCCCGGCTTCCTGGGAGGGCTAGTTGGGCACCTTGTTTCGGTTCAGGGAAACCATGAGGCTTTTCTTCCTCCCCATTTCCAGGAATGGCCAGATCTTGGGAGTTAGAGATGGGGCATCCCCCCCACCCAGGGTGCTCAGGGAGGGGAGATGCTTGGGGAGGCTGAGGATGGTCCCTGCAGGCAATGAGGGGAAGCGTAGTAGCCACTGCGCAGCGTGGGCACGGCCTGATGGCGCCCCTCCGCACCAGGCCCTGGCTAGAGCACAGGGACAGAAAGAGGAGGGACAGGGCACTCTATGAGTCTGTGTTTTCCTATCTGTCCCCCCCCGTGTCCCTCTGTAAACCTCTGGAATGTAGGACCTGGGCATGCTGAGCACTGAGTACCTACAAGAGGAACCAAAAAAGCCAGAGAATGTTCAGATTTTTAAAAATCTATTACAGGAAGAGACACATTGCTGTGAATCTCCCTCAGAATCCTCCCCCTCCCTTCAAACACACTCGTCCCGCCATCCTTGCCACTTGCTGAGGCGGCTCTGGAAGTCCTCTTTTGTGTGTGATGAAAGACAGTGCATGCTGCCGCTGAGTGCCACCCAAGTGCCAGCAGCAGAGAGGCAGCTCATAAAAGCATGACGCCACATCCTCGCTCACCTCCTTTCCTGGCTCTGGCACCATGTGACTTCTGGCCCTTCGCCAAAGTCAGAATGCTCCTGAAAGGTAAACATTTGGTAAACATCGATTCGGGATGTTGAGGCAGCTGCAGCAGCACGGCTGGAGATCACACCGCCTACTTGTAGCTTCTGTGAGCCAGCGACCCAGCCAGTGAATGGACGAAGTAACCGGGTAGCAAATGAACCACCAGGACACACGACTCATTGGTGAGTCCCAGTACCCATGTACCTCAGGGGAGCCCAGGTAGGTGAGGTGCCTCGCGGAAGGCAGGGCCCCATACAGTCAAGACCTGGCTGAACTGCAGAGCCTGTCGGAGGTGAGTGGCGGCTCTGTCCCTTCCTGTACCTGCCCTGCTCATGAGGGCAAGCTCTGTGATCTCCCAAGGGTGGCTCTGCCTCCCCAGGACCATGCCACTCCTGTTTGCCCTGATTGTGTCTGTGTGAGACAGAGGGAGACAGCTGCCCTGCGAGGTTACCTCGGCCTGCGGGCGGGCTCAGTGCCGCTGCCAGCTTATTTTTATGAGCTGTGTAATCTGCTCGCTGTCCTCTGCTCTCAATAAACAGGGCTGCGCTCTCCAGGATGGCCTCGAACGATAACACCCGCTGTCTAGACGGAGGCCGCCCCTGACATGCTCATAAATAAAAATAGCTCTGCGTTCCAGCCCTCGCTGAGTTGAGCCAAGCCGGGGAGGGGCCCACAGGCTCCTGCAGGGCAGGGTGGGGCAGGGTGGGCTGGTTGTGACAGGGCTCTGCCCTCCGGAGGGAGGCCTGTGGGTTCTGGTCAAGCTGGTGAAGCAGCCAGGCCCTCCCTGTCTTGCCCCTTCTGTGCACCTGTCCAGCCGCTGGTCTGCTCCTGGCACTGCTTTCTGGACCATGGCCCCCAGCTTCTTCTGCCTCCTGGCCACTGCTCTGTGCCCCATTTGCCCAGCATCTGCTTTCCAGGGGCCGAGGAGGCCAGGCTCAGGTCAGCGAGCAGCAGACAGGTGCAGTGAGCTCCCCATCCCTTCTAGGCCCAATTAGATCAAGTCTGAAACAAAAACCCTGGCTCCTCTGTGAGTCAGTAAATGCTTTCTTTTGGCCTCCAGTATGGGGTGGGGCATTGAGAGGGGCCAGATAAAATTTACAGAGACCGAAGAGGTCTAACCTGGAACCCAGTTGTCGTCATTACTGTTTCCTGGGGATAAGATTCCCACAGGGCACTGCAGACCTCAGCCAGTGCCCCCAGCCAGTGGGTCTCAAACCCTCCTCAGCTACCTGCAGGCAGCAGTAGACAGGCACAGCATGCCCACCGGGCCCCAGGGAACAGCCAGGGATGCTGTCCTGTTCTGTAATGGTCCCTGAATCTCCCCTCAGCAAACTCCATGGGGGGCTGCAACCGACGGCCTCCATGAGGGGCCCCACACTCGAGGTGGCTTTCCCTCCCTTTCTTCACGCCCCCCATCCAAACAGACAGTGCCCTGGTCCAGGACCCTCCTCTGTGGCCCCGGTTATACCACCTCCATGACACAGAGAGAGGCTGACCTTCAGGGCCAGGGCCCCCCACACAGCCCTATGGTGGCCGAGGTGGCTTTGGTCACCCCAACCCCCACCTCAGGTGCACCCCTGTCCCTGCCAAGGGAAGGGAGTCAGAGGAAGCGCTGGGGACCCAAGTGAGTCACCAAATGAGAGGGATGCTACAGCCACAGGATGTGACAGGCATCTCCCCGGGACAGGAGCTGAGGGCCATCGTGGAGGACAAGGTGGACCATGGGGAGGACCAGGCCAGGATAGGACCGATCTGTCCCACACCTGCAGCGACTACCACCGCATCACCACCAGCACCACAGGAGCTGACACAGAAGGGGAAGGAAGGGTGAAGACGAGACCAGAAAGTGTAAACGCACAGCATGTGCCTTCCTCAGCGAATGTCCCCGAATATCTGTGCACAAAAGCTGGGGATGTTGCTGGGGCAGTGATTGGAGCAACGTCAGACTCCACCGGCCACCGAAGCTGGGACTCAGGGACCTGTCTGTGCACCCATCCCATTCAAGGTCCAGAGAATCACCTCTCCTTTAGTCCCACAGAACGTCCAGGAGGCTGGATTCCTGTTTTCATTTTTACAGAGGGGGAAACTGAGGCAGGAAGGGAAAGGCATCACCCAAGTAGGCCCCACAGCTGGCAGAGGTAGAACCCAATGGCAAACAGAGACGGCTCTGATGCCCCTCTGGGCTCTGTCCCTCGGCCTCCCTGTGCCCTGCACCACCTGGCACTGCCGAGGCACCAGCCGTATTCACTCAGAGCTGGGCCAGAGAGAACAGAGCCACCCTGACTCTGCCCCACATAGCACACAGTAGCCTCGGGGACAGCATCCTCGAGGACCCCAGGAGCAGCGTGGGCAGTGTCAGGCCAGCAGCCCTGCCTTCCTGGGGCACAGGTGCCTAAGAGGGGGTCACAAGGAAGATGCCCAAAGAGACCATGTAATTGCAGAGCCCCTGGTGGCTGGGCTGTGACAGGAAGCATGGCCCTTACTGACTGTCCTGGAGACCTGTGCAGTGCTCTCACGCCCTGAGCTCCCTCCAGCCTCCTCTTCATAGCAGAGGAAACTGAGGCCCTAGGGTAAAAGGACGGCCAAGATCATGATGTGGTTCCATTCTGCTGTCCCCTACATCATAGCCTTGGTGGGGGGCTAGGACAGTGGGAGGGGGCATGCCTGGAGCCTCAAAGGCGGACTTGGAGGGAGCACAGCGCTGGGATTACAAGCGTGTGTCATGCCACGCCCACTCAGAATCCTGTCATAATCTGGGTTAGGCAAAGTGGAGCTTGGTGGCTCTTGTATCAAAGAAGCTCATGATCACATGGATGGAGTGTAGCCAGGGTAAGCAGGGAACATCCCTGTCATTTCTCTCTCTGGGATCCTCAGTTTTCCTGGGTGTCCCTGTCTCTAGAGAGACTCACGTGGACTGGCCTAGACCTGGCCATGTCAGAAAGAGAGGTAACTGTCTGCTTTCCATGATGTCCCACGTGTCCCAGAATGCAGCCTGCTGCCTGGGCCTCTTGCACTGTGGCCAAGGAGATGCCCTTCTGTGTGTGTGTTTTCTGGTCACAGTGCAGCCAGAGGCTGGGGAGGGGTTGGCTCTACCCAAAGCCAGGACTGGGTGGTGGCGGGGTGTCCCCAGGGCTCCCTTCCGAAGGAGAGGGAAGCCACCAGGCAGGCCTGCAGGACCACAGGCGCCCCTATAACCTCCCATGGCTGTGTGACCAAGGCTCAAGTCTCAGAGATTTAAACAGCACAGCTGTGACCCCTGCAGCTCTGGAGGCCAGAAGAGCTGGACCAGAGGGCCTGTGCCATCTTCCCCTGACCCTGTACTACATTTGTCCTGCTCTGACCTTGCTTATCTTGGACGCCAGGATGCCCATGTCCAGAGGTCCCTGTCAGGTGGGCTAGAGACATGTTGGACCTAGGTGGCGGTCACGATGACCACCAGACAGCCTGTGACTCCATCCTAACCCCACCTGCATGCTGAATGACCCTGCACCCCATGCCGTGACAGTTGACAACTGCTGTGACAACAACCAGTTGACGCCATGTATTGGCATCAGCTAAATCTCTGCCCCTTCCCAGAATAGACCCGGGGACCCCTTCCCTTCATTTAGCCCCGTTTTTCCTTGTAGCCCGTTTCTATCACCCCTGGCCCCCAACCGGCTGGGGAGTTGGTTTATTTCCTACTCCTCCCATTCCTGGCCAAGAACAAAGTTCTCTTGGCTGCTCAACTGGTTCTGGGTCTCATTGGTGGGCTCAGAAAGTTGAGGCACAAGGCAGAACCCACTTCCCGTTTTCCGGCTCCCCAAGGTTCCTGTGTTCTGGGGCTGCCATCCCTGGCTGCTATATGCAAAGCCAGAGGCGTGCAAGCCCCTGTCTCTCTGCTCCGTGTCTCTATGGAATCTCTCCCTCTGCTTCTGTCTCTATATCTCTTCATGTGTTTTTCTTTCTTTACACCTCTAGTGTCTGTGTCTCTCTTTCTGTCCCTATCTCTGCCTATCTCTATCTCTTTCTCCTTCTATGTCCTTTTGTCTGTCTCTGTCTCTCTCTCTGTCTCTGACCCTCCACACCATCTCTAGTAAGGAGCCTTATGAAGACATCAGACCCCTCTAGACAGCCCAGGGCACTGAGGGTACAGCCCTGACTCACTGGTGGCACCTTGTTGGCCCTGCCCCGGAGGCCTCTGACAAGTAGCCTACAGTGGCTGAACCTCCGCGCTCTGTCTAGTGGCAGACAGTGGGTGCCCCTGCTCTTCCCCAAAAGGCAACGGGGTGAGGGTGTGCCAGGGCAAAGGTCCAGTGGCCAGACCTGCAGGGTCATCATATCCTCGTAGGTCACTGCTCCGTCCCCAGGAAGTCACAGGAAAGTACACCTAGGGAGAGGAATCTGCTGGGAGGGGGAGGGGGTGTCACTAACAGTCTCCGTGGGTGACGCTCACCAGGAGGGACTCTTGTGGCACAATTCCAGACCCAATAAAGGACTGTAGGATAAATGATTTTTTAAAAGGGCGAGTGGCCTGCCTCAGGCCACCCCTCTGGATATGGCACCTACAGGATCCGTTGGCACCTGGGGACCTGGCCTTGAGAGGCTTCCTGCCCCAGACAAGAGGTCCTGGAAGACAAGGGGCTGTGTCCTGTGCATACATCCTGGGACAGCCTCACAGTCCCCAGGAAGAGGACCCAAAAGGAAAAGCAGCCCAAAGACTGTGTCCCCAAGGGCCACCCCTAAAAGCCTAGGAGCCCCGTGTCCTGTTGACCTGAATCTCAGTGCACGGAGGTCTCCTCGCAGTCTGGCAGGCCCTGCCATGGCATCCTGTGTCCCTGAGACTGGAGGCGGGTGGCTGCAGGTTTGTCCCTGGGAAGGGTTCCAGAGCCCAGGCCTCTGTCCGGGCCTCAATGACCCAGTGACGGGAAAGTTTAAAAATAGCCCTTGGTGAAGTCGGCAAGGCCTCTGCAGCTCCCTGAACTTGGTGTATAAGTCAGGCCCGGCCAGGGCCACCAGCCACACCCTGGGATGAGCGCGGTTTTCAGCAGGCGGAAGCAGGTTCAGGCCTTACACGCCCTGCCTGCCCTGGGAGCCCAGCAGGCCGCCTGGGTCCCAGAGAAAAGGTGGGGAATCCTGGCTGCCAGCCCAGGAGGGGACAAGAGAGGATGTGGAGATGCTTCCAGCTGCTTCTCCACCCTCCTGAGTCACACGGGAACGCTGGGGCCCAGAGCAGGTGGGGTGGGGGCAGGGCACGGGTCACAGTGGGGGCACAGGGTGAGATGGGCCCACAGGACAGGACAGGGGCGGCTGGAAAGCAACAGCAAGAGGATACAGCTGCAGCCTCTGGCCACACTGCTTCCTCTCTCCCAACCTGCCTGCTTTCCCGGGCTGCAGAGCCCCTAAGGCCACATTTCTGCAAACACTGGAGGCACCCCGCACTGGCACAGGGGCCTTGGGCTCACCATTCCCAGTCGATCCCAGAGCAGCACACACCTGGATGCCTGTCCTCCAGTTTGCCCCGCCCTCCCAGCTCTGTCCCCACCTGCAGCTTGCTGGTGGCCACCTGCTCCTCCTCCTATGCCCAGCACCCAGCACTGAGCCAGGCGTGTGGTCTCCTTCTCAGCCATCAGTGCAGAGTCTGCCCGGCCCCGCTGTGCTCAGTGGTTGGCGGAGCAGGCTCCCTGGCCCAGAAGACAACTGAGGCACACAGGATACCTCATGCTGGGCCCTCCCCTATGTGCCCAGGAGACGCCCTGCACACTCTGCCTGCGCTGCCACCTGGGGTCACCCCAGCTCTGCCTCCTGGGATGATCCCAGCTGTCACTCCCATTGGCTCTGTGAGCTGCCGGGTACCTGGGAGCCCTTTGAAGTCCCTGCCTCCCCAGCTGTCCTTCCTTCTGGCTCCCCTAGGGACCCCCTGCCTCTGGTACAGGCAAGCACCCCTAAAGCTGGGTGGAGAGGGGCCATCGTTCACGAGAACGCCCTGCCAGGCTGCTCCTGCTGCAGCTACCATCCCCGGTTCTCGGGCTGGGGCCATGGATTTTTGCACATGGGTGTTGACTTTGGATACAAAAGGGGTCCAGAAGGCATCAGGGTACCCAGCAGAGCCCAGGCCCCTGCCCTTCTTCCCAGGCGGATGAGAAGCCGAGGCAGGAAAGGCAGTGCCAACTGCTCCCTGTGCACCAGGCTGGGGGTGGCTCAGCTGGGATTTGTCAGAGATTCCTAGTGTATCCGCAGCCAGCCCAGCCATGGGGACCTTTTCCAAGTGGAAACCTCGTCCCGGGCTTGGCCAGAAGCTGGCGTATGCATTGGAACCAGCCCAGTCCACCTGGCCGGAAACATCGATGGCCTGGCCACGCCAGCCTGGGCTCCATAAGGAGGAGTTTGACTTTGACCCTGGAGGAGAGGGATGCGCTCTCTCCTGCTAGGCTGGGTGTTTCACAACGGGCTTGATTCCAGCATTCAGGAGTCTGAGATAGGAAGATCGCCAGGAGTTTGAGACCAGCCTGGGCTACATAGTGAGTTCAAGGCCAGCCTGCCTACATAGTGAGACCCTGTGTCAAAGCACAGTTGGGAGAGGTGGTTGGCACCTCTGATTTAGCCACCAGCATACCCCCTAGATCCCTTCCGTGCTAAGTCCATGGTAAGACATCAGCAGCACAGCAGAAGGCTGGAAAGGCAGCCTAGGGAGGGCTCCCTGGGCCGGCCTAGCAGGAGGGCAGCAGGCAGGACACTACTGGCCTGCAGGAAACAGGCAAGGGTGCTGGAGAGCAGGAGACAAGTGGCTGGACCTCTGGCACTGGGGGTCTCACACTGAGTGCTTTCCATGTGCCAGGCCCAGGAGTGATCGGGCCGAGGGGTTCCTACAGGCAGCATCCCCAGGGAGCACACAGGAAGGAGCCCGGGAGTTTTATGGCCACTGAAGTCAGGCTCTGGCCTGAGAGGGCGTGGGCCAAGCCTGCTGGTTCTAATTAGGGAATTGGGCTCTTTGCACAGCCAGAGGGGCTGGGGGATACGCCAGGTCTGCAGGCAAGCCAGTGCTGTTTTGCATCGTGTCTCCTAGCAACGGGGGCCACTCTAATGGGGAAGGGGTACCCCAAGAGCCAGAGGGCAGCAGCCAGCCTCACTGCAAGGCCTGTGAGTGGCCAGGAACACATGGACGCCTGTCCTGGGCTGCAGCCAGGCAGCTCAGTCCTGCTGCCCCTTTCTGGGGAGGCTACCCCTCCCCTACCAGGCTGGCCTTGTGGGGCACAGACCCCACCTGAAACCTGAGGGCAAACTGCTGCCCTCTGGCCCAGGGCAACACAGCCATACCCAAGGGACTGAGGACAGAGCCTGGCCATGTGCCTTACTTGCTGTCTCAGGTGGTCCTGCGTGATTTCCTGAGCAAGACCCCAGCATCTAAACAATGCCCAGCACACAGTTAGCACCCCAGCGGTGCAAAATGGATAAACAGTCAGCAAGGAAGCCTGTCTGGCACGCAGCAGGTTCTCAGTGTGTGGTGAGCAAATGAAGAACCTGAGCCTGTCTTTAGCGTCGCAGAGGTGGCCTGCTGTGCCCACCTGTACCTGTGGTGCCCAGCCTGGCCCACTGAGGTCCCTTCTCCAGTGCAGGGACCAGGGAGGGAAGGGCAGAAGGTCAGATAGTGCGTGTCTGGCCTCTGAATGCTTTTCCCGGCAGTTCCTCTGATTCACAGCTGTCCCAGGAACAGTCATGGCTGTGTCAATAAATATTGGTGACACAGAGTGACCTCTCCGTCTCGCAGGCCGCTGGGCCTTCCTGCCCCTCCAGAAGCCCTGTCCAGGGGTTGTTGTCGCAGCCAGGGTGTGAATCTCTACAGTGTGCAGCTTTGGGGAGGGAAGGAGCCTGGCAAGCTGAAAACCCAGGAAGCAGCACCTGCGCCCTGGACGGCAGGCTACTGTCTCTAGGCCTCCCACTGCAGAGGGATGGGGACATCGAGATGCCCTGGGGCAGAAAGGGCCAGAGAGACGCCTGGCGCTGAAACTGCTGTTCCCTCCATGGCTCCACCCAGTGTCCCCAGCCCTCCCATGTTAGAAAAGGACAGAAGCTTCTTACTGCTGGACACAGGAGCTCAGCAAAGACAAGCTGTCTTCTCCTTCAGGGCAGCACACTTTCTGCAGTGTAGACAGAGGAGAGCTGGAGTTAGAAGTATTTCCCTACCTGAAAGATGACAAAGTTCACCAGGGGAGGAAAAGCAGCTCTGAGCCTGCAGGTCTGTGGCAGCTCCTGCATCTCGATGTCGTGCCCTGTTCTCCCCCCAGGTGCTCTGGGGAAGCCACCAAGCCTGAGGCCGGCTGGTCTCCTCCAAGCACCACAGTCAGCAGGAAAAGCAAAACCTCTGGGGGTCTGAGGCAGGAGGATCTCTCGTTCAAGCTTTACCTGGGCAACATAGTGAGAACCTGTCTCAAAATTTTGAAAAAGGATAAACAATTTTAAACAATTTTTAAAAAGGGCTGAGAATGTAGCTCAGTGTGAAGGCTCTGGATTCAAAAGAGGAACAGCAGATCATTCAGCGAGGCACTGACAAAGCAAGGGAGGCTTGGCACTTCGGAGGGTCACAGACAACGGGCAGGAGCGCCCAAATCCCATGAGTGATTTATGGCTCTGACCCCGTTAGAGCTAAGTAGGGAGAACGGCTAACATCAGGGCCCCTTGAAGAACGCGGGTGTGGATTGCAGGTTAGCGTGCATTCCGGCACACAGCTGAATGCCGAGGTGGGCAACTCCGTAGTGAGAAGAGAGGTATTCCGTGACTGTAGGCGCCTAGGGAAGCAGAGCTGTGCTGGGAGCACCTGCAGGCTGCGCCCAGGTAGCTGAGAAGGCAGAGAAGAAGTGGGACCCTACAAGACCTCAGGAAAGGACAGGAGAGCGGGAGAGGCTGCGGGATCTGTGAGCGGCCAGTGACACATGCGGGACCAGAAGGCCCTTTTGCCAAATAACCATGGAACCAGATCTGACCTTGGCTGGACTGTGAGGTCGACCTGTCCTGCGGCAACATCAGCGGGGCATGCTGGGCACTGCAGAAGTGGGGCCAGTGAGGACAGACATGGGGACGTTTACACCAGGCAGGGATTTCCCGGACTCCTTGTCATCGTCTGTCCCCATGGGGGCATCAGGACAATACTGTTTGAAAGAAAGCCATATATTCCAGCCTGGGATTTCTCCATCCTCTTGCGTCTTGTTTATTTACCATGGGGACAGTCGAGTGGAAATGGGATGAGGAAATTTAGGGATGCTGGGTCCCAGCCCTTTATCATCCACCTGCAAACTAAGTCCCTTGCACCTCTGTGTAGTCATTGAGCACATAATTATTAAGCGTCCATGTCCTGCCCATAGTCCTAGCAGTGAGGGGAGACTTTTAGAACTCAGTGATACAAACAGCCCACGGGGGCGCGCGTGCCACAGGTTCACCATCACTGTGACACAGTCCATGGGAAGGTAGCAGCAAAGGAGGTGAAAGGTGCAGCAGCAATAACTCAGAGCTATGCCAGGTGACTCTTGTGTAATGCTGTAATAGCCACACGTGTTGTGGGACCCTGCCTATAGTCTATTCTGTACCTGGTACAGGCAGGTGCCATGCTGACTGCCCACCCGCTTCTATCATCTTAATAGGCATCTGTGTATGGCACTGATGTCCCCATTTGACAGATGGGACGATGAGGGCTCACAGAAGCATGCTAAGGTCATAGCATCAGGTCAGGGCTGGGATTCAAACTCAGATCTGGGGCCTGAGCTCCCAGGCCTTTGGTGAGCAGCTGCTAGGAGGTGAAGTACCAGCCCTTTGGGGTCTGGCCTGATGTCCCCACTTCCACCTCCCCTGGGTGTCAGGCTCCTTCTTGTATCTGCCTCTGACCCTGAGTCCCTGCCTTCATGCCAGTGCTCTGTGCTTATGTGCTGGTTCTAGCTACCTCACAGGCAGTGTGGGGATCCCAGCAGGGAAGGGGGTGCACAGAAGGTCCCAGGAGGTCCACACTTTGTGTGTGTGTGTGTGTGTGTGTGTGTGTGTAGTAGTAGGGACCGAGCCCAGGGCCTTCACACCAAGTTACATCCACAACGTTTTTTTATTTTTTATTTTGAGATAGGGTCCTGCTGAACTGCTACATTTCCCAGGCTAGGCCCGAACTTGGGCTCCTCCTGCTTCAGGCCACCATAATGTACTACCAAGCCCAGCTTCCATTCCTTTCTTAAATTTAGAACGTCAACAAACTATTACAGGAAGCCCTGACTTGGAGCATGTGCCACTTTCTCTGGTGCAAATCCTCCCAGCCTGGCTGATTTCAAGGTACCAAGGTGACATCCTTCAGTATGGAGCTGAGGAGATGGTCACCAACCACTGCTCTGTGATGTTTCCAGCACGCAGGTACAGTAGACACAAAGAGCTGCAACAGCACAGATCGCAGGACTGCGGCCTAAAGCAGTGAGGTGGTGGTGAGTTTTGAGTATTTATGAGTTTTGTTTTTAATGCAGTTCACTGAATTGGGAATCAGTAGAGCCTAATTGTTAAAGGTGCCTGTGTTTAACAACTGATCTACAAAAATTCCTGGAAATTTAACAAACTGTTCTCATGAGCTGGCTCTGGCATGCCTGGGGTAGGCCTTGTTGCCCCTAGTTTATAAACCAGGAAGCTGGGGCTCAAAGGTCAACCAGTAAGGCTGGAGCCCAGGGTGTTCCGATGCCAGGAAGATTTTAATCCTGTGTCGGCCACCTGAGCCCAGCTGTGGTGTGCAGAAAAAACGAACCACACATGTGTTTGGGGATTTGTTGTGTCAGCAAACAGTTAACACTCTTCTCTGCTAATCTGGTCTGGCCCTTACTGAAGCCCCAGTATGAAGAATCCAGTAGAACAAAGTTATAACAGGAGGCCTTCAAAAGAAGCTGGCCTGGTGCCACAACGCCTGTGACCAAGGCAGGTGTGGTGGTGCACACCTGTAATCTGAGCACTTGGGAGGATGAGGCAGGAAGATCACTGTGAGGTCAAGGCCACGTAGTGAGTTCGAGGTCAACCAGGACTACATAGTGCGACCTTAGGCCGCAGGTAAAGGAAGGGGAGAGGGAGAGGGAGAAAGAAAGGCTATGACCAGAACTCCACTGTACAGGGGACACCTGCCCATCTATTCCTAACACTAGAGTCCAAACTCCACCACCCAAACTCTAAGTGTGGGCTGGACCTCGGGCTCCTCAGCTTCAGGACTGGGGACTCCCCAGGCCTGGTCATTCTTTGCTAAGGGAGAGGGTAGGCAGCTACCTGGGCCCTGCAGAGTGGGAGGCAGCATTCCTGGCCTTCACCCACTTCATGCCAATAATAGCCTCCCCCCTCCCCAAGTTTGGACGACAGAAAATGTCTCCAGGCTTTGAAAAATATCCCCAGTAGAAGGGAAGGAAGAGGGTAAGGTTAACTCAGTCAGGACCATCTGGCTTGGGAGACAGAGGCCAAGGAAGTCACAGTGCTGTGGTAGGGACTGTAAGGGGAACGTCACAATACAGGACACAGGGTTTATAAGATTATCTTATAACAGTCACCAAAGAGTCACATACAAAAAGAGTGCAGGAAATCTGTCCACACACTAAAGAACAAAGAATCCAGCTGAGGGCCTGGATCCCATGATGATGTCCTGCATGAGTCTAGCTGAAGACCTAGAGCCCATAACAGTGCCCCCGACAAGTCCAACTGGAGGCCGAGAGCCCATGACCAGGTCTCATACAGGCCTGTTTCATGGATCTGTGCTGGAAAGGCCCAAAGGTCAGTGGTGGGATCTAGGAAGTCTTTGTCAGTGGGATGAAGGATCTGTGCTAGCAGGCTGAGGGATCTGCATTGGAGCCAGGAAGTGATACTCAAAGCAAGAACTAGAGCTCCCCCAAAACATACCACAGCCATCCTCAGCAACAGCGAGGTCCCGAGCTCCTTGATGATGAGGACAGCTGAGTTCCCCTCAGGAAAGCCAACAAGTTTCTCCAGGAGACTCAGCAGTGCATCATCTCCACCACCCCCCACCCAAACCAGGAAGCGATGCTCAAAGTGAGGATCAGGGCTCCCCGAAAGTGAACCACAGCCATTCCCAGTGACAGCAAGGCCCTGAGCTCCTTCGACGATGAGGCAGCTTGGCAAGGGTGGGAACAGCAAGGCACCTTGGCCTCATCAAGCAGCCCAGCACTCCACAGTTGAGGCTTCCTCTAGGCCAAAGGTGGCGGCATGAGCAGAGGCAGGACCTGGACCTGAAGCCTCATCCAGACCAGCTCCCCCTGCCTCGTTCACCCCAACTTCCACACAGATGTTCAGTCTGCTGTGTACCTGACACCACCAGGTGCTGCGACACCCAGGAGAGCCAAGCAGACCTGCGCTCTGCCCCACATTGATTGTCCTTGTTGGGACTCAAAAAGGCTGGGCGTTGCACTGCGTCCACAGGACAGAGAGCCACTAACTGGGGGATGGGAGAGGGAGTCTGCACCCTGGGGGCAGTGGGGAGGTACCTTCCTAGATGGCTGTCCCCAACCAAGGAAGACATCTTGGACACCTTGGCTGATGCCAAAGAACCGGCAGGAGTGAGACCGCTGAGAGCACAGGGAAGCACACACCAGGTAGGAGGCAGGGCGTGCGGGAAGGTGCTCAGGAAAAGCGGAGCTACGCTATGTGACTGAATGTGTGAGTTTTTATTGCAACTGTGATAAACTAGCACAACCCAAGTGGTTTCACGAAAAGGGTATGTATGGATTTGCATTTTTAGAGCTCAGAAATCCACACTCCAGGTACGTCCCCAGGCAAAGAGGGAGGTGACAGGCAGGCTGTGTTCCCCATGGAGGCCTGGGGTGGGGGTGGGGCAGGAGGAGGCCCCGATGCTATCTCCACAGGTACAGTCCCAACCTATAATTACCCGCTTGCTGGGGTAAAGGGGGTGTCACTGAAGAGGGTAACTTCCTTCCCAGTACACCAGGTCCATTGATAAGGCTGAATCGACAGAGCTCAGCTCTGCTCTGGGCAGGGTTCAGGGACAGGATGAAAATGATTTCATTAAAAGAAAAAATAAAAACATTCTGTGCACAGTGGATACTCTGCAGGCGCTTTTTGGATGGATTTAGGCTGTGTGTGTGTGTGTGTGTGTGTGTGTGTGTGTGTGTGTTTGAGATAGTCTTGCTATGCAGTTCAGGCTGGCCCTGAGTTCTCTTTGTAGCCCAGGCTGGTCTCAAATTTGCAATGATCCTCCTGCCTCAGCCTCCCAAGTGCTGGGATCACAGGTGTGTGCCACCATGCCCAGCTAAATCATATAGAGGAATTGTTTTTGGAGGGGGGTACTGGGAATCAGACTCAGGACCTTGTGCTTGCTAGGCAAGAAATTGTGCTGCTGAGCTATAGCCCTGGCTAGGCTTTTAGAGAATGCAACCAAAATAACTCGTCCTGTCAGTGCGGAGAAGAAACGTGGCCATCTTCCTCTGTACCCCTTGTGGGTTCAGAGCAGGGCCCTGGCCTCCAAATACCACCACCTGCTGCTGACCTTGTGCCCAGCCTGTGCCCACCCTGCCCAAGAAAGGAGGCCCTGACTGCCACAGCTGTTTTGCTCCTAAGTGGAGCCAGGCTGCCACAGGAGGATGAGAGCAGCCCCTGTGATTCCTGACTGGGTTCGTGCCTCTGACAGAGAAAGAAACCACTGTGGTTATCAGAGACCCGGGAGGGGCGGGGCACAAGGGGGCACCTGCACTGTGGCTCACTTGTCCCCACACAGGGCGAGACGGGACTGGGCTCTGGCGAGGGAGTCCCTGCGCCCTCTTCCTGTCTGCCTGCCTCCCCCACCGCAGAGCATGCTGTTTCCAAGGAAGAGCAAAATCAGAGGGTAACCTGAGTCATCCACCCCACTGTGCCACCCAATTGTGGCAGCAGGTTCTCAGGCACTGACGCGGCCTAGCCCTGGCCCCACCTGAGCAGGCGAGGCCCCCCAACCTCAGGGCTTACACTGTAATGGACTGTGGCTAATGTTCAACGGCCAGGTGTCCCACTGGTCAGAGGCTGTGACCTTTGCAAAGGTTAGAGCGACTAGCACATTGGCCGCCTTGGCCGCCGGCGTCCACAGCCAGGCTGGCCAAGGGCGCCTGGACCAGGGCTTGCGCTGGCCGGGTCCCAGGAGCCAGGGCAGCCACCTGACTTCCCAGAGCTGCGGGGGACTTCCAGGGACCAAGACCTCCAGGCCAGGGACGCTGCCTCCAAAATTCCTTGGAAAATTCCTCGGGATTTTTCTTCCCTGGTGTCTATTTATAGACATGGAAATATGCGTGGAGAAAGGACTGGAAGGAAACACACAACGTTCTTGTTTTCTTCTCCTTATTCGTATTGGTTTACCAAAAATTATGAGATAAGAAAAAAAGATATTTTTAAAGTACAATTCATCTTGATGTCGGCTATTCACACTTACTGTAGAAATGAGAAATGAGCAATCGGCAATGGTGCTGTTAACCTTGAACCTTCCGCTGTGTTTTCTTCCATGCTTCTCCTGTGCAGTCTCTGAATTCAAGGCCAGCGTGAACTACAAAGAGACACTCTGTCTCAAAACAACAACAAAATCTCTATCTAGTATTTATCCAGTGGAGAACATTATTTGCTTAGCCACCCTGCCATTGTAGGATATAGGGGTACTGTAATTTCCAGTTCTTCGCTATTATAAATAATGCTGCTGTGAACATCTTCATATGGGAAATTCTTTCTGCTTTGAAATGATTCTCTTCAAATTCTCATCTTTTCAGATGTGGAATTACAGCATGAAAAGTTGCCATGCAGTAAGCAATAGAGTGAACTTGAACCCAAGCAAGGGTTTGACTGTTGTCTCCAAAATTTTAATTGAAGGGCTGGAGATTTAGCTCAGTGGCACAGCACCTGCCTGGCAAGCATGAGGCCCTAAGTTTGATTCCCAGTACCAAAGAAAAACAACCAAAAAAAATTTTTAACTGAATTTTTTTGTTTGTCATTGTTTTTCTTTTGAGACAGGGTCTCACTGTGTAGTTCAGGCTGGTCTTAACTGTGGAGCCCACACTGGCCTTCAACTCCTGGCAGTCCTCCTGCCTCAGCCTCTTGAGTGCTGGGATTACAGGGTGCAGCCACCACACTGCCTCACATTCATTACCACTAGGACAGTATCAAGAAGTGGGACCCAGGAGGTCATCAAGTCACAAGGGCAGAGGCCCAGGAGTAACTTTATTCCAAGCTCGGAGGAGTGAATTTCCTCTCTGCAGCCACTGACACAAGGGTAGCTCCAGGGCGCCCTCTGTCCCTTGAATCCTCTCCTCTACCTTCTGCCCAGGGTGACACAGCACCAACGCCCGCCAAACACCCCACCCTATTTCCTAGACTGTGCTGTCCTCAGGACCACAGGCCAAGTCAGCTTCTGGTGTTTTGAGTCCCCCCAACACACGCGGTGGATTCCGAGAGCAGCAGAGCATGGACCAGACTCGGAGACTGTCCCAGTCCCCTGCTTCAGTCCCCCCCCCATTCTGAGAGAAAAAAGAGGGATGGGGCTTCTTGGGCCAGGGTAGGGTGGCTCCTGCCCCGAGCTCCTGTTTCATTGCACAGACAGCGCCCTATCCCAGCCCCAGGATGGTATCCAGCACACCAGCCACTGAGTGACATCCTCTTGGGACAGCCGGACACTTCCAGGCTGGTGCGTTCAGCTTGGAGCAGAAAGGGAGACATACACACACAAGGGAACCACCTCCCCCTGGCTGCAGACCCTTAGAGGCCTTGCTTCCCTGCATGGAGGCCGGTGGCATCTTGCTTAGCGACAAAAGCTGAAAAGAAAGACCCAAGGTCCAAACGCCAGCCCTGGCCCTACAGAACAAGACTCCAAGCCTGTTTCCCTGTGGGGAGCCTGTAGAATGCAGGTGGTCATGTGATGATGCCTGCTCAGCCAGAACACAAGCTACTTTGTAAGTCCCCACACCTGTGGATGTCATACCTGAGGTCACAGCTGGAGCAGCTCAGATGCCAGGCTGGGCTTCTAGGCCTCCAGAGTTGGTGGAGTTTACTCCTGTTCTTGAGTTGCCTGGACATGACGCCATTTACAGACACAACTGTCCCCATCTTAGCCTGCTCCACACCCACTCCATGGCCTCCAGCAAAACCTCTGGGCTAGAGTCACCAAGTGACCTGTCCTACCTTCTATGCTCCACACATATCAAAGCCCAAATGCAGCAGCCTGGCTTTGCCCAGCTTCCTGGCAGTCACAGGCACAGCCAGACACTTGTCCCCAACCCTGGGCAGCTCCCAAGGTCATGTGCACATTCGTGCACAGAACAGTCACCGTTCACTGATCCTCTATGCAGTGCTAAGTGCTGTGCACATACGAACTCGTCGGCCGTGGGATTATTATCCTACCCATTCTGTAAGTAGGAAAGAGAGGCGAGGAGAGGGGAAGTCATTCCAGCTCAGAGTGTTGCAGGAACTCCTGACCTGCTAGGTTTCTATGTAAAGGAGCAGGCAGAGCTGGGGAGGGCCGGGAGCAGAAGTTTCCCGTCAGCCCGGCTTTTGTCTTTCACATGAGCCCGAGACAGACAAACCACAGCCGCAGACTCGACCAGCTGTGGAAGCATCGAACAGGAAACCCAGAACATCTGGCGCTCCACTTCCTCTGACAGCCGTGTGAGTCTGGGTGTGCGCGCGTGTGTGCGCGTCTGTTTTCTCTCCCGCTGTTGGGTAGCAGCTTCGGAAGCAGACAGGGTTAGAAACCACAGACCTTGTGGTGACAGGGAGGCCAGACACTGGCTCCCCACCCCGTGTGGCACAGCGCCGCTCCCCAGACAGTGAGCCCGGCGGGATCTGACCCAGTCTCCCAGGCCACCCTCCAGCACCTGGCCGTGGCTCCCAGGCCCCGTACAATTGGAGGAAGGGAGTTCTTTTCCTTTTGGACTTAGGTGGTTGAGAGGACCTGTTGGGATGAGGCGGGAGGACGCTGCTTAAATATAACTTGGCCTCCGCCTGCAGACCCACGAAAAACACCGTCTGCGTGAAGCTGCTGTTACACGGATTGGAGGAGACTCTGCGCATGAGGGCGTGCATGGGATGCCTGGGGGCTGATTTCCCACTGATTGTGTCGTCCTCGGTGTCAGGGCTGAGAAACTGTATATTGGGTTTCATTTTGATTTGCTTTTTTTCCCTCAGTCTTCTAAAGGGAAGAAATATAAGGAAGTGGAAAGAAAAGACTCTCAAAGCCATAGCATGAGGCTTAACTCTCGTATTATCCTTAGAGGGGCAGCACTGTGTCCACTTTTAAGAATCATGAAGTTAAGCTGGAAATGATGATGCATGCCTGTAATCCCAGCAGTCAGAAGACGGAGGCAAGAGGATCACCACGAGTTCAAAGCCAGCCTGGGCTACACAGTGAGTTATAGTGACATCCTGCCTCAAAAAAAAAAAAAGAAAAGAAAAAAACATGACGTTGATGTAGACTGTGTGGTAGAGTCACCTAAGATCTTACAGCAAGCAAGAAGCAGGGTCAAGGTTCAAACTGATCCCCAGCCTCCTGCTGCACCCTACATCTCACTTTATTCTTCCAGAGAACAGGAACTAACTACGCCCAGCACAGTGCAACGCCGGTGTTCAGTAAACACGTCCTGAACCAATGACCTGCGCTATCTGCTGGCTGAGGGCAGAGACCGGCCACCGCACTGCTGTTGCCCAGGAATCCACACTGCGCCCAGCACGGATCGGGTATTCATTAAGTGTCATAACTGAGCAAAGGAATTCTGAGTTTGAGAACAGCAACACACACTTCACTTTCCCAGAAGTCATTTATTTAGCAAGATCGACTAGATCCTGGCTGACACTATGCCCCACAAGCAATCAACAGAAGTCGCCGGTCCTTGGCGTCAGAGCCGAGCTCCAAGCCTGGTTATCCTTGCTGGAGAACCAGCACTGAACAGCACAGCTGCTGATCTGTCTGATGCGTGACTCCGTAGGCGCGCTGAGTTGGGAAGGAGATTGTATGCAAGAAGCAGCTTGCTGGCCACAGCAATTTGTGAGCACCAACAGCATGTTCAGACTGGAAAGCAGCGCTGTGGCAACAATAGGGAACGCAGGGCATGGAAGAAACACGATGATGTGGACGAATCGTCTGCGGGACCTAGAAAGCCAGACAGAAACTGCAGCATCTCCTGATTCTCTGGTTAAGATTAAAGGCACAGCAGCTAGGGCGGGCCGACCTCAAACTCATCCGCAGGAGGTAAACATGCTCTTCCCGGACTGGCAGTTGAAGCCTGCGCTCTTAGGACTGAGATGGCACATGCGCAGTGTCTGCAGTCGCGCTCCTTTTCATACCTGCAGGTCCGCGGTGTCCATTCTACTCAAGCAGGGGATACGTCAAGCCAGTGCCGCGGGTACATGACGTCATCCGCCAGCGCCTTTGCAGACCCTAATCCCCAGCAGGGACTGGCAGCGCAGTTGCTGTGGAGACAGGACGTCGAGCCCCGCCCCCGAGATAGGATTGGAGGAGAACTGGTCAGCTGATGCTGGCAACGGTTCAACTGCTTGCCGTATGCCCTGGGGCGGTGCTTTCGGTGCTGGTTTCCCTGGCAACCTGGACTCCCTCCAACTGCAGGGAATGGTGGTTCCGAAGAACCCGGTTGTCCCGCTTACAGCCCAAGAGTCAGTACTGGATGATTCTCTTAAAATAAAAATTCAAACTGCCCTAAATCGGAGTCCGTAAGACTGGAGGTCTCAGTGTGACTTAAATTGCTCTAGGGCCGGGGGTAGCATAACCTTTTGAGCTTCAGTTCTTCATCATGGAGGATTTTCCCTATTACCGGATTTCTAGAGAGAAAGCCCAGGTGGGAGTTCCAGAACGCAGAGCAAGGAGCCCAGCAGTGGTGGGAGCCTGGAAGAGATCTTTCATTAGGATGGCCATGCTGGGAAGGACACAAATACGTTTGAGATCTGGCTTTGGGCCTGACAGAAACGTTGGGGTTTTATTGAAGAAGGGAACAAAGGCAAATGTGCAGGGTTTGTGTAGCTGAGGGAGGTGCATGTCTGGCACAGACCGTCCTGGTCTAGCCCTGGTCTAGGTGATTCTTATCCCAGAGCTGGTTCTGGCTGACTTCAGGTCTAGCACAAAAACTGGAGACTTCTAGGGAATCTAGAACAGCTCGCTGTAAAAGCTGGCAGTTGGATGTTGCTGTCAATCTTGAAAATGCCTTAGTTTGTCTTATCTCTCAGTCTTGGAGGGAGGATAAGATTGGGGAGGGAAATGCAGGGTGAATAAACCCTGTTTTACCAGTTTTTAGACAGAAACTCCTTAAGTGACTAACATGCCTCCGGGCAGAGCTGAGCAGGGATCTGACTCAGAGTTTAAAGGCTATAAAACAAAGGCAGAGATGCCAAACTTTAGCCTGCTTTGCATTACCCCACAGGCCCTGCGTTTAAGTCCCTATTACACCATCAGCATATAAATATGTTATTTTTCCCTTAAATAAACCCTTGCCTGACCCCATCTCTCTCTCTCCATTACTCTTTGAAAGAGGCTGCGTGGTGGCCCTTGTCTCGCCGTCTCCTCCCTCTCTGTTGCGTGCTCTCCTGGAGTGCACTTGGTCTCTTTCTAGTCCTCATCAGTGCACGTGCTCAGTCAGTGACATTTGATACAGTTTCTCACCCCTCCCTTGTAAGACTTTCTTTACTTGGTGTTTGAGGTTATCCACACTTGATTGTCTTCAGGTCCCTCGCCTGTCTCCCTCTTATCTGTGGGTTCTGCCTCTTTCCCAGACCTCTCAATGCTGCACTGGTTTGTTGGACTTTTCTCTTTGTACTTACTCTCCAGATACGCTCATCTAGTTTCATGGCTCTAAAGACCATCTATAAACTGATGACTTTATCGCCCAGCTGGAAACTTCCTCACCTCAGAGAATGGCTCTGAGGTAAGAGATTAGGGCCAGGGCAAAGTGGACAAACAACTGGGAAAGGTGCATCAAAGGTTACACACACACACACACACACACACACACACACACAGGACTTGCGCAAAACACACAGTACAGGCTGACTGAAGCCCCTGAGCACTGCACACGGAACCAATCCGAGATGTGCTATTTTCTTTTCTTCATTTACATCTAGAGGGAAACCAACAGAGTCTTGGATAGGGCAGTTTAATCTGGCGCCAGCCCAAGTAAGCTTTTGATAGGACAACTGGCCCAGTGCCTTCTTTGCAGAAGGGGGAAGCCAATCTGGGAATTCGAGATACAGAAGACACTTCCCTTAACCTCAGGGCCACTGTGATCCCAATCACCTTGCTCTATAGAGCAAACTTCCGCCTTCAGTAAATTACATCCCTCCTACCTTTCGTGTGTGTCTTGTCCAATTTTTTGTTCAGGACACTAAGAACCTGGAAAGACTTTCCCCAGGACCCACCCTCTAGTAACAACAGCTCCATCTTTCTGGCTTCTCCGCTCCAAGCTTCATGCTAGGTCCAATCTGTAGCAGGCCTCCTTGGCTTTTCTTCATAACACATCCTGAACTGGGGGCTGGGGTTACTGCCTGCAGGTAGGGTGCTTGCCGAGCATGCTCAGGACTCTGGGTTCAACCTCAGCAACGCCATATATATCTTGCAATGGCCTCCACCTGGTCCCCCTGCTCCAAAACCCAGCCCTCTCCCAGTCTACGTTCACATAACAGCCTAAGTCATTCTGTTAAAAATCATGTAGCTCCTCTGCACAAACCCTTCCAAAAGCTCCCATCTCACTCACAATGAAAGCCACAATTTCACGATGGCCAGAAATGTTCTCCATGACTAGGATCCGAGAACCTCGCTGGGCCTCTCCTTGCTCATCTAACTCCAGCCACGCTGGCCACTGGCCAGGCTCACTTCTGCCTCCAGGACTCTGAACTACCTCCTAGTTCTGCCTGGAACTCGTCCTGGAAGATTCCCAAGGCTTCTTCCCACACCTCCTCTGGGGGGCTTGTCTCCGGGACTGCCAGTGTCTACACAGCCTGTTCCTGAATGAAAGCTGGTCCTGCAGGACCTGACTGTATATTACACTTATAATATATATGCAGTGTACTCCCTTATCTGACATGATATCCCTCTCCACATGAAGGTGGGGGTTCGTCTGTCTGTCGTGGCTGTGTCCCCAGTTCCTTCACAGAACTGGCTCCCTAGGTGGGTGGAGAGGAAACCTACACACATCAAATCGGAGGCTTACGCGGTGCTAAAGAGCTGGAGCTTGCGTTCTAGCTTCCCTTTGCCACTCTGCTGCTTTGAGACCCTGAGACAATTGCTTCTCCTTTGGAACCTCAATTGCCTCATTTTAACATGGGTGACATCGTGCTCCAGCCTTGCGCTGTTCCAGCTTTGGGAGCCTCAGGGTGAAGCCAAATGTTTGCCTCCTTGCTGCCCCGGGCTGTGCACCAAGGACGGGGTGACAGTGCAGTCACGGAGTCGTCCTGCTAAATGGATGCTCACACCTGGGCCACCCGCAAGAGCCACTTTCCAGGCACAGGGAAGAATATGCACAGGAACCCTGTGCATAAAGGAGTTGACAAGTTAGAAGAAATGGCAGGAGGCATGCTGGAGATTGGGTGGAGAGTGTCTGTCTGGGCCTGGAGGCAAGCTGGGGTTGCTTTGAGGACTGGTACAGTAGGAGATATCTTCTGAAAAGTTGACTCTGGACCAGGTGTGGTGGTGCAAGCCTGTAATCCCAGCACTCAGGAGGCTGAGGCAAGAGGATCATTGAAAGTTCAAGGTCAACCTGAGCTACATAGTGAGACCCTGTCTCAAAAAAAAAAAAAAGGAAAAAGATGACCGCATGACATCATCAATGGCTGTGTCTTTCATGGTGAGGCCTCCTTAAAGGATTCCCAGTGGGCAGTTTTCATAAGGGCCACCTGATCTGGCTGACAGCAGGACTGAATGATAAAGAAGCCAGGAAGGAGTTATAAACTGCAGTGATCAGAAAATGTAAGAGAATGGTAAGGATGAGCCTGCAAAACTACCAGCTACTCCCTATGTGGGGGTGTAGGGTGAAATATAGTTTAGACAAACATGATTGTTGATTGAAACAAAGTTTTGGATGAGAGTAGCACAAGAGTGATGTTGACAGAGGAGCGAACCACCCAGCTCCATGTCTGTCTTCTGAAAGCCAAACACAGCGCTCGTGAGTCAAGAGAAGCAGCCCAGTCTTTTACTTCTCCTTCAGGTTCAGCTGCAAAGTCCCCTTGAGTTACTATGGGACACAAACTCAGAAGTCATAAAGGACCAGGCCTGGTATTAAGGTAAGGGACTCCATCCTGGAGGCTCTCACAGGAATGAAATCTGCAGCCTTCCCAAGGTCTCTGCTTTGATTCCTGGAATTCGGTGCAGATGCCACCAGATGTGAGCTCAATCCACTCCATCTTCAGTGGTGCCTCTGTCTTCCATGGTTTAACACAACAAGGCTGTGGAGCATCTCCATGCAGAAAAGAACCGTGCAAGCATTTCACCAGGAAGCCTGAAGATCTCTGACTGTCCTCCTCTATCCCTTGACAGAGGAATGTACAAGCTGCCCACCCTGACTCTGGATAGAGCTGCCTCTTTAGAATCTGTTCTGTAGCCAGGTGTGGTGGTGGGTGTATATCTGCAATCCCAGCATGCAGGAGGCTGAGGCAGTAGAATCCTCATGAGTTCAAGACCAGCCTCGGCTACGCACTGAGACCTTATCTCAAAAAAGAAGTCTGCTTTGTGACATTAGGTCAGATCTACCTCTCCTAAGTCCTGGTCTTAGAAGACATAGTCCTGCTGTAGGAAGTCTGGCCATCAGGAGCCACACAGACCCCGATTCCTCCACTTTACAATGTCCCATACTTGACAGTAGTTATGTGGTTCCCTCCCAAGGCCCCCAAGTCTTTTGTTCCCACAGTGAGCACCTCCCCTTTCTCCATTAAGAGTGGGTTCCCTCTAACAGTGCTTTTTATGAATATATCTATAAATATATTATAAATATAAATGTATATATCCTTATGCATAAATCTTTTCATACCTGTTTTTAGATACATTTCTATAAATGAAACTGCTGGGACAAATGGTGCATTTTATAGTTTCTGCTATATATTTCCAGAGTGGAGAGTGTCTGTCCACAGAAATGCCTCCAGAAATGGCAATCTTGTTTATACGCCCACAAGCAGTTTACAAGAGAGCTGTTTCCCCACAGCCTAGCCACCGAACCGGGGAATTTTCGTCCTTTTAATCACTGCCAATGTGATAGAGGAAAATGATTATCTCATGGTTGCTTTAATTTGCATCTCTTTGATTACGGGTAAGATTGGACACATTTCCCAGCCACATCCTACCCTCTTGCAATCAAGTTTTGGAGCCAAATGCAGGACCTTACATGTATTCCTGTTAAATCTTATCTCATTGGATTCAACCAATCATTCCTTCCTGTTGAGATAATTTTGGATCCCAGTGCTGAGGCCCGACATACTGGCCTTCCCTCCCAGTCTGGTGTTATGTATACTGTTGATAAGCAGTTATCTTTGGCTTTATCCAAACTGTTGATAGAATGTGAAAGAGTAAGGCCAAGGACAGAACCACTTGGCATGCCACCAGGGAATGCCTTGGGACCATGCCGTCCCAGTCTGCTGTCACAGTTCTACCTCGCTGTGCTCGGGAGTTCCGGGCAGTGTGAGTAGGCTTCACCTGAGACACAATGCCTGGATACCCACTCCAGCCCTGGCCCTAATGAGCTGTGGGGCCCTGCCCAGTGGTGTCCCCTTCTGTGGAGATGCAGCTTAAAGCTCTAGAACCCTTACTGTCACTGTCTTGTCCTTAGGGATTTCATGAGGAAGTCAAATGAATGTCAAAAGTCAAGATGTTATAGCAAAGCATTCACCAGGTACTACAAGTAGTAAAATTATCAAAGACATTTCTTCAGTAGTTGCCTTCCACCCTTATGGTCACACTTTCTACAGGCTGGTCATCCATTCACTTAACATCTGCCCCAGAACTTTGCTCAGGATAAACACTAAGTTCATTGGCCTTCAGTTTATTTAACTTATGAATTTTTAAAATCAAGAGCATTGGCCTTGATTGTCTGTGATTCCTCAAAGCACCTAGGGACTTCTGAGGGCCTCAGCGCCCCCTGCTGAGGCTCATGGGTTTTCCATCAGATTCCATTTTCTTACAGATCATCGAGGAACAAGTTTCTGGGAGGCCTCCTCTCCTTCAACCACCGACAGGGGCCAGTGGGCGCAGGGCCAGGGCGCTGCAGGGAGGGTCCATTACTAGAATAATGTGATCAAAGAATAAGGTGGATGTTAAATTTTTTAAAAATTCATTACAGCAAAAGATACGTTACCATTAATTCCCCTCACTTGGAACACACTTATTCCACTACGCTTGCCATTTTCTGAAGCAGTTCTGGAAATGCTCTTTTGTAAGTGTCAGCTGTGGCTCTCTGCAGTACAGTTAGAAGCAAAGGAGGTGAGTCCCTCCCTTCCCTCTGTTCAACTGTAAACACCACCCTCATGATTAACGAGGTTTAAATTTAGGATTACCTGTGTTTAAGATTAGGACCACCCTAATGACTGTCCAGGTTTAAATTTAGGAGGTTGAGATGTTCTACACGACAGGTTACTGACGTCAGTAAGACAGTGGGAGACACCTTGTGTCAGAAGTGGCTGACCCTATAAACACCTGAAGCCCAAGTTATCCAGGGCCCTTCTTCCCTTTGCCATTTCCCCCTTTTTACCCCTCTGCTCTTCTCCCTGTTCCTGCTGCCATCCCACAATCTTCAATAAACACAGTTACTCACTGCATACTATGAGGTGTTCACTTGGCAGGTCCTTCCTTGTTGGGCACAAGAACCTGGACTACTTTTGGCCCACTCCACAGTGACACCTGTCAATCTGAACTGATTTGAAATGTTTCCCTTTTGTGGTCATCGTGACTTTGGGGGACAGCCAGAAGTTGCACAGTGGGCAGGTCCAGTGAGTTGGGAGAATGAGAGCATTGTGAATCAATTCAGGACATACAGGCAGCTGGGAAGAGACACTCACGAAAGAGGACTTCCGGAAATGCTTCCGAAACTGGCAAGAATGATGTGATGGTGTGTTCGCAGGGCGGCGGAGGCTTCTGAGGGGGACTGATGGCCTCGTGTCTTTTACTGCATACACTTTTTAAAGTAAACATTCGCCACAGTATTTTAATCACACCTTATAGGTGCAAACAGGGAAAAATAGATTCATCTGAAGGAAACAGGAGGACTTCCGGGAAGATGGCGACCGGGTAGGCAGCAGAGAGAGAACCTCCCAGAGGATTGCCACCCAAACAATGAAATATAACAATATGAAGACAGAAATAAGGACTTCCGGGAAGAAGACGACCAGCCGAGAGAGCGAGTGTGGAGGGAAGAACGGCTTCAGCTCCTGAACCCGACAGAGAACGCGCTACTGGGAC